>VSMD01104643.1:0-46135 GCA_008750895.1 Mirza zaza
CAAACTAACCCACCCCCTTCCCTTATCCCTGTATAATTCTATCCCTGTATAATTCTCTTCATATTCTGTGGTTCCAAACGTCTTATCTTCTTTGTTGTTCTTTTTTGGAGATTAGTAATTTTCTTCTTAAAATGCTATAACTGAATATAAAACTCCATAGGGGATGTAAGCACCCTTTGCTCATTGGATGCTAGATCTCTAGAAATGCAGCCAGAATTTACATTAGCTTCTTTTGGTAGCCAGTCCCTCTTGTAGTCGATTTTTTATTGCTATTGTTTAAATAAAGTTATTTTTATTTCTATGATATTCTCTTTTTAATAAACCTCTTATTTTGAAATAATTTTAGATTTATAAAAAAGTTGAAAAGATAATATAGGGAGTTCCAATATACCCTTCACTCTATTTCCTCTAATATCTTACACAACCATGGAGGATTTGTTGAAAAGTAAGAAATTAACATTCCTTCATTTTTATTAACTAAAATAGAGGCCTGTATTCAGATTTCACCAGTGTTTTTCACTAATATCCTTTCTGCTCCAGGATTCAATCCAGGATGCCATATTTGCTATGTTAGCTTATAGTAAATTTTTAAAGTGTCTTTATGAGTCCTTATACTTACCCTGGTACATTTCAACTTGTTGGTTTTAGTCCTTTGTTCTAGCCTGTTGTGATAATTTTGAAATTTGAATTTTCTTATCTGCAGTATTAATATGACTTCACTTAGAAATTTTAAAGTATGTACTTTTTAAGTATTAATTTAAATACAAGTGTTTGACAGGAAAATCTGAGACCATGAACAGAGACTCGTGCATATTGCCAGAGACTTAACCATAAATTGACATTTTTACATCAATTTTATATATCAATCCTTGGGTTTGGTTATGCTGCTAATAATCCCTGTAGCATAAATCACCTAAATGAATCAAGATTTCACCTGCTTCCAAATCAATTCAATTAAATCGAATGCAGTTCAGTTTTTTTAGTATCTTTTATATACCATGTACTGTCAGAGATTTAGAAATAAACATTTCTAAATGTTTATCTAAATGTTTATTTTATGCCCCCATTTCTCCATCTTGTCAATAAGGATCACATATAAAGTTTTACATAATGGCTAGTTCAATTCTGCGACGGGTGAGAGAGAACCATATGACAAAGGAAAAATTTAGAAAAAGGAGTGCGTGTGATGAAGAGTCATGTTAGGTGGGACTCTACAATGAGGGCCCCAGGTGATAGAAATCCACACTGGGACTCCAACGCCTGCTTGTAAGATTGACTCAGCTCAGCAGGCCTTTGACTCCCAGACTAGGGATAGAGTGGGGATTAGATGTCCTTTCCGTGAAATCACAGTGAGAATGGGTAAGTGGCAGAGAGAAGATTCTAAATGCCCTATTTGGAAAGATTTTCAGAATCTAAAACAAAATTAAGAATCAAAAAAAGAAAAGAAAAAAGGTAAGAAGAAGCTGAATCAGGAAGCCAAAGTAAAGAGAATGGAGAACATGATACAATCAGAAAGACAGTGAGGGTGAGGAGGAAGAGGATCAGAGTGGACAATTATAAGGAGATCTAGCAGAATTTAAGGTATGAAGTCTGGCAGATTCTACTACAGTTCTTGTGTGACTTGTGTGGAAAAGCCATGATATTGGAAAGTAACTGGAAGGAAACTGATGACCTTATGGTCATGAAAATAAGGAACAGAAGCCAATTCTTCCCAAAAGAGGCAAAAGAAGGCCAGCACAGTTCTGACCAGCATGATAACTTCAAAATAAGCTAGTCCCCTTCTATTCTCTCTGTTCTTTCTCTTTTCTTCTTTCTTATTCTTTGAAATAAAACATCATGAAGTTGCAGCTGGCCACATGACCAAGCAGATGAGTGAAAAATAATTACATCTTTTTGGCTGAGTTTTAAATTGAGTAATTGTTGGAAGTTAGTAATCTCAATTATCAGCTCCTAATCCACCTCTCAGAAGAGTTCTGTGTACTCCCTTTGGCACCAAACCTTGTCCTGATCAGACACTCTAAATTAAGCAAGCTTAGTGGTTTTGGCTCCCTTCCAGTAGGCCACTTCACAAGTCACCATTCTCTTGGCATAATTTTTGCTATTCCTTCCAAAAAGAGTCCAAATTAATTGGAGGCAGATACATCCTCTCAGCATCTAACTGAGGAGCTTCCAATTTACCTGCTGATGCAAGTAACCCATTCATTCTAAACTTCAGCCTTGGGTGAACAAGGGCCTGGGAACAAAGATGCCAGGAATTGTGACCCTGAGTTCTCCCTCTGCAAAAAAAAAAGGAGGCATATGTCTGATTTACCAAAAGCTGCAGAAGCCAACCCCAAAACTACTTCACACCTGCTCCATTCCTGGGTTTCCTAGTTAAGTGAATGCATCACCATCATTCCAATTGCCCATGCCAGAAACCTGTCCTATTTACCTTCTCTATTTCAGTCATTCCTCACGTACTATCACCAAGTATGATCAAGGCTACAACTCAATATCCTTAGAATCTGTCCCTTCCTTATCTCTGCTGCCATAGCTCTAGTTCGAACCATCAGCATGTCTCAGGAAATTCAACAGCTTCTTTAACTAAGGGGTACAAAATGTGAGGTGAACAGGTCTCCAGACTCTCTATCCTACTCACACAGCAACCACAGCATTACAGTGACATTACAGTGGCTACAGGGGAAGTCCCAGCTTCCTCCTAATGATGTACCCCCTTACCTCTTCACTGGTCCTGTGGTGCCTGACCAAAGACAGAGTGACTTCTTCACTGAATACCACCTCTAGGTTCAGCTGGGTTGGCAGATTGCTACTTTGAGACCATTCTTTCCTCTCCCTGTATAAAAAGGCATCATATAAAATGACATGTTTTAAGCTTTATGCCATCAGCCTCTACAACCCCCTACCACCCCTTTTTGCTGTCTTCTGTTGACTTCTTAGACACTTACCTCAATTGTAGAGGAGCTTGGTCCATAATTATCTTTTCCACTCCACTGCTGCCACCATATTAAGTGCTTTTCATGTCTATGGACATGACCCATTGAATGCCTTCTCAGTAGTTTAAGATGAGACAGCAAATTCTTAACATGGGCTGTGTGATCCTAGATAATCTGGGTTCTAGCTGCTTTTTCAACCTATCTCATAACCCTCTTCCCTTGCTGTCTATGCTCTACCCACACTGGCTTTCTGATAGTTCTTTCTGTGAGTCATGACATCATACTAGCCCCATGGATTGAGCAGGATATAAGACAGACATGGTCCATGTCTGTCTTATATCCTGCTCAATCCATGGGGCTAGTATGATGTCAGAAACATGGGCGTTTATCAAAGGAATTGAATCTCTGTCTCTAGTCTTTCCCCATCCAATGTAACCTCTACACCACTGCCAGAGAACCTCTTTCTCCCTCACCCTTATGACTAATGATGTTGAACATCTTTTTATGTGCTTATTGGCTATCTATATATTTCTTTTTGGAGAATTGTCTATTTAGATCTTTTGCCCATTCTTAAATCAATGTTTTTTGTCTTTTTATTATTGAATTGTAGGGATTCTTTGTATATTCTGGACCCAAGTCTCTTTTTAGATATGTGGTTTACAAATATTTTCCCCCATCCTATAGTCCTTTCACCTTCTGCTTGTATTTTTTAATTTTATTTTGTTTTTAATTGACAAATAATATAGATTTATGTGATACAATGTAATAGTTAACACATGTATACATTGTAGAATGATCAAATAAGGCTAATTAAGACATCCATAACCTCACACTATTATCATTTCTTTGTGGTGAGAACATTTAGAAACTACTCTTTTAGTAATTTTGAAATATATAATACATTATTATTAACTACAGTCACCATGCTGTGCAATAGATCAACAGAACATATTTCTCCTTTCTAACTGAAACTTTGCACCCTTTGACCAACATTTTCGCTTTCCTTGTTCACACTACAGCCCCTCAGCCTCTTGTAACCACTCTTTTCACTTCTTGATGTTATTATTTATAGTATAAAAGATTTTAATTTTGATGAAGTCTAACTTATCTGGGGTTTTTCCTTTCTTTTTCTTTATATTATTGTCTCTCTGCTTTTGGTATAATATTTTCTTAGTCGGTTTGGGCTGCTATACCAACCACAGACTGAGCGGCTTAAACAACAGAAATATGTTTTTCACAGTTCTGAAAGCTGGAAGTCCAAGATCAGTGTTCTGGTAGATCTAGTGTCTATTGATGTCCCACTTCCTAGTTTTCAAATGGCTATCTTCTTGTTATATCCTCACATAGCAGAGAGAGAGAGAGAGAAAGCAAGCTCTCAAGTGTCTTTTTATAAGGGCACTAATCCTATTCCTGAGGGTTCCACCTGCATGACCTAATTACCTCCCAAAGGCCCCACCTCTTAATAGCATCATATTGAGGATTAGGATTTCAATATACTAATTTTGGAAGGGCATATTCAGTCTACAGATTGTATCTAAGAAACAATTGTCTAACAGAAAGTCAGACATAGGTCCGGTTTACTTCTAAGTTTTCTTCTAAGAGTTTTATAGTTTGGGCTGTTACATTGATCCATTTTGAATTAGTTTTAGTAGATGGTTCTAACTTAAACATGTTCCAGCACTGTTTGTTGAAAAGATTGTTTTTTTCCCCAATTTTATTGTCTTGGCACCATTGTCAAATATCAATTGACCATAAATGTAAGAGTTTATTTCTGGACTTTCAATTATATTAACTTGATTAATATGTCTATACTTGTGCCAGTACAACACAGTCTTCATTAATGTACCTTTGTAGTAAGTTTTGAAATCATGAAATGTGAGCTCTCTGACCTTGTTCTTTTTCAAGATGGTTTTGGCTATACTAGGTCCCTTGCATTTTCATAGGAAGTTTAGGATCATCTTATCAATTTCTGCAAAAAAAAAATTAGCTGAGATTTTGATAGTTATTGCACTGAATCTGTAGATCAATGTGGGGAATGTTGCCATATTAACAATATTAAGTCTTCTGATGAACCAACATGCAATGTTTTCCCATTTATTTCAATCTTCTTTAATGTCTTTCAACACTGTTTTGTAGATTTCAGTATCAACAAGACTTGCATTTATTTCCTTAAATTCATTTCTATGTATTTTATTCTATATTTCTACATTCTATATTTCTAATTCTAATGAATTTTTCATTTTAGTTCCTATACTTTTCATCTCCAGAATTTCCATTAGGTTCTTTTTTATAATTTCTATATCTTTATTTATATTCTCTTATGTGATGAGAAATTGTCATCATGCTTTCCCTTACTTCGTTAGACATACTTTCCTTTAATTCTTTATTCACATGTATATAGCTACTATAAAATCTTGTGTGCTAAGGCCAACATTTGGTCTAATTTCTATCATCTGCTTTTTTATTGTTGTTCCAGTATATGGATCACAGTTTCCTGTTTCTTTGCATGTTCTACAAGTTTTTTTTGAAAACTGAATATTTTTAGATAAAATATTATAGTAACTCTGGATATTGACTCCCTTCCTCCTCTAGGGTTTTTTCTTGTTTGCTTGGTTATTTATTTATTGATGAATAGACTAGTTAACTGAAGTCTGTTTCCCCCATAGTTTGTAACTTTGATGTTGCTCCTGAGAAGGAGCTGCCTTGGGCATACACAGAGTATCCCTGAGCGCCTGGCTGTTCTGCCTCTATTGGTATCACATACAGCTATTACTAAATACTAATTGCTAGAAGATTGCTCTATTTTTCCTGGGGCAAAAATTCATCCACAGTGTGATCCAGTTAAAATATAGCCCCTTTTCAGGGGAAAGATATTGCTGGTCTTTAAGGCTGTTCTGTCTTATATGGTGGATTCTTCTTAGCTACGTTTTCCCCCTAATTCTTTCTTCTAATTATCTAGCCAGTCTATTGATTTTCTTATTGCCATAAGTTTCCTGGTACTACCAGCCCCCTCATAATTGCTTGCCGCCAAAATCTCTGTTATTTTTGACATTACCCTTTGGCATTAACTTCTCCACAATCTGTTAAAAATATATTTCATCTGGAAGTGAAAAGTATAGGAACTAAAATGAAAGCTTCACTAGACGGGGTCAATAGTAGATTTGAACTGGCAGAAGAAAAAATCGGTGAATTTGAAGATAGATTGATAAAGATTTCATAATCTGAAGAACAGAGAGAAGAATGAAGAAAAATGAACAGAACCTCAGAGAAATGTAGAACACATTAAGTGCACCAACATACACATAATGGGAGTAGCAGAGAGAGGAGAGAGAGAAAGAATAGAAAAAACATTTGAAGAAATAATGATTAAAACTTCCCAAATCTGATGAAAAATATTAGTTACACATCTAACGAGTTCAACAAACTTGAAGTAGATTAAATTTACAGAGATCCACACCCCAGGCATGTGCAGTGTTGGCAGTTATTTGTTCTTATCACCTAACTTTCTCCATGAACAGAACCTCTGCACTGGATCAGGAATCAGAGACAGTGGCCCACTTCTCCCAGAGTGTTTACTTCTGCTCTGTGAATCAAGCTCTGGTTAGAGTCAGCAGTCCAGGTCTTCTTGGCTTGCCTGTCTTGGCCTAAAACCTCTGTCCTATGAGTGAGCGTGGATGAGGGCATCTGGGATCCAGTACTCTTAGACCATCATGCCTGGTATAGAGCTTTCATCCTATAAATAAAGTCTAGGTGGGGAAAGGAAGACTTGTACACTTGGCAGCACCTACCCAGAATAGAGCTTCTCCAATATTGAGCTGGTGGGGGGTGAGAGGTGCTGGTGGCTTGCCTCTCCCAAGGGGAAATCACAGCTGTAGACTGGGAATTAGGTGGACAGGGAACACATCTTCTTGATGGCACACTCTTGGAGTAGAGCTTACATAGCACTGAGTTGGAAGGTGGGAATTTAAGGAGGTCATGGCTTAAATGTCACAGACTCTCATTGTTGTTACCAAGATTTAGTGGATTCTTTTGAATACATGTGCCTCCATTTGTTGTATGCCCATAGGACAATTTCCAGAGACTTTAAATGGTTGTTTTTAAAAATAACATTTTTTTTCTATTTATTTTTTTAATTCAGGATATTATGGGGGTATAAACATTTTGGTTACATGAAATGCATTTGCCTCAGTCAAGCCAAATATCAACTGAAAGACACAGCACCTTCCACAATAGCATCAAAGATATTTAAATATTTAGGAATATATTTAACGAAGTAGGTGAGAGATATTTATAGGGAGAACTCCGAAGCACTGAGAAAAGAAATTGTAGACGATGTGCACAGATGGAAATCCCTACCATGCTTATGGATTGGTAGAATCAATATTGTTAAAAATAACTTTTAGTAGTTAAAAATTATAAAAAGAAATTTGAGCAGTTAAATGGTTGTTTTGATGGGGAGAGAGTATGTTATGTTCCTTACACCACCGTTCTGGAAGTTAATCTCTGCTGCAAGAAGACCCTTTTAAACATTGGTTATTTCATTGTCTATCTTGGCTTAGATCCTCTTTTGGCCCCTCATTACAAATATATTAATAATAATATCCCAGTGATTTTATTAAAGTGAAATAATTTGCCTTCTCCCCTTTACCTCCCTCTCCCCCAAAACCAATAGGTGTGCCACTGGTTGATATGGTGGAAAAAATTAAATGAATAAATTATTCATTAAATAAATATTCATTAATCACATATTATGGAATAAGAAATAGCAAGACCTAAGGATATAGATGTGTTTAAGAATGTGGTCTTTATCTTTAATATATCAAATTTAAATAGGGAAGAGAAATGTAAGAACAAACAAAAATACTTCACCATTTAAATTGATAATATAAATATTTGGGATATCTGGTGAGCTGCTGAAATAAAGTCATTACATTTGGCTATGCATGCTGTGAGGACAGGGACCATTTCTGATTCAAGGACAGATGCTAGTTCTATAGTGGTACACAGTGACCGTACATTGATGAACTACATCAGTAAATGAAAGAATTAGATGAAATTTGTCCCAGTTCAAATGCCTTTGCTATAGAAATTATCCCTGATTCCCCTCACTATAAGTAAACTCATCAACAATTTCTCTTCCTTTTTTTAGACTCCTAGTATTTCCTGCCCTATTTTATGACTCTGTTGTGAATATCAAACTTCTTTTTCTAAACTGGTTACTTCTGGAGCTTAGGAACAGTGCCTGATTTGTCTTTGAGTTCTCTTCTGGGCCTAGCAGTGTGGAAGCTCAGTGAATTTAATTTAATTTACATTATTTTCAATGCCTTGAAAGAATTAACAAGACCTGAGATAACATACTCCCTCTCTTCTTCTGGGGCAGTGGACTCTGACTGTACACGGAGAGGGAGGTAGGATGTTAAACTGTGTAAACCAGAGTTCAATTTTTATGCAGTCTGCATCTTTTGAATCAGAGTTTTTCCAAGAATCATATATATAAATATATATATTTACATATGGGTATAAAAATCTCCATCTCAAGTCAGATCTTTTTGGGGCAATGACAGTGTTCTAAAACTGATTTATGGTAGTTAGTGGCACACTTGGTAAATTCACTAAAAAATTTTTAAATTCTATACTTGAAATAGATGACATATCATATGTAAAACATACTTCAATAAAGTTGAAAAAAGATCCCATGCTCTGAGCGAATGCTAAATGTAAACCTCTTTTAGCAAGATTTTATTAATCATTCTGGAGATTATGAAAATCAAAGTTGGATACGGAAATGATGAATCCAGAGACTCCAAGACCCACTTATTATTTTTTAATTAAAGATTTCTATGCTATGAATACAATGGTCACAGGTTTATGGGATATTTTTGTACTTAGGGTATGTCTACGACTGGGGCAGATGGAGAATTCATGCTGTTAGAGCCATAATTTCTTCTTGGTACCTTTGAGTATGATCATACTTCGTCACTTCCTCTGAAGCCACATTTTCATTTTATTGAATCAGAAGGTATATAACATTAGGGCACAAGAGCATTTATTTTATGCTGGAATGTCAAAGCCAAGAAAAATCCTAAGTTCCTCTAGTTCTGGAGTTTTAAAACTGTGCTCCTATATTTCTAAAAAGTAATTTGGACTCTGAATAGTACCTTAGGGGCCAACTAAGAAAAGAGGAGAAGGAGGTACTTCTGAGAAGTCAGGACACTGACCTTTGTTGTCCTCCCTATCACACAGTCCCTGTTTATTGGCCTTCCCTATTTACTTAATTTGAACAAAGGACTTAACTGTTAACCATATTTGCAAACCTCTCTCTCTCTTTCTGCAGCTGGAGACATGGGGCCCAAAAAGAGGAGGTAACTTTCCTGAGTCACCCAGCAAATTAGTGAGACAGCTCTAGCTAGAAGTCCAGCTGCTGGCTCTGAGATTAGCTTCTGTTCTCTGTCCATGGCAACTGACTCCTCTCACTTCCAGACCCATTTGAAAGGTTTCCTTGTTTAACTCTACTCTTTGTGCAAACATTAACTGAGCACCTATGAGGCAGTAAGAAGGAAATTAGATACATAAGTTAATATAGTGTAGGCTATATAGGTTGACTCTGCAACTCATTAACTATGTGAGCTTAGACCAATTAACATGTTTGTGCTTCTGTTTCCTCATATGTTAGCATCCCCAACCCAATAAATATTCAGAGAGACCCCTTATTTGGTCAAAATTTAAATAGAAAGATTGTCAAGGCTGGAGTCATATTGGGATTTGAATTTTGGTTCTGCCACTTATATTAGTATGTCAAGTAACCTCTCCAGGCCTCATCTGCAAATGAGACATTATAATTTGACTTCAGGGTTTCTGTCATGACAAAAAGCTTCTAGTGGATATTGGATAATAAAAGTGAAAATCCTTTCTGAATTGTTTGTACGTACTTGGATATAATGCATTCATAATACCATATCTCCCCTATCAGACTGTAAGCTCTATGAAAGCATAGAATTTGTCATATAAAGATGAAAATAGATAACATTTATAGAGTGCTTACTACATGCCAAATACTACTCGATGTTCTTTATTTTCTCATTTAATCCTTTAACAACCCAATGAAGCTGTTACTATTATTATCCCCATTTTGCAAATGAGAAAACTGAGGCACAGAGAGGTTAAGTAACTTGTCTAAAGCTACACTACTAATACGTGATAATACATGTATAAGAGACATCAATGAGTAGGTGATTGGTGGGGAATGAGAAAGGAACTGTAGGTACATGGAACCCTGGCTGGAGAATCAGAAAGAACTGCTTAGGGGAGGTAACATTTGTACTGTATCTTGGAGGATACATAATGGATGAGAGGATGGTATATTGGGGATGTGGCGGAGAGTCGAAAGTTACATTATCCTCCTGTCATGTTAAAGATTGGCTGAAGGCTGTGGAGAAGGAGGTCAAGGATGCAGGAAGGAAATATAAATCACATTAAGCCGTTAAAATGTATTGTGAGCCGATTTTATGAAAGATAGGCTAGGTAAGAACTATGATAAAGGCAGATACACAACCTGACATGGCCCGATTACAGGACGGGGGATGACACAGAACATAAAATAACAACACAGACACACATGGACATGACTCAAGTGACCAATGCACCGGTCGCTTTATTTTTATACCCCCCAGACCTAAGGTTAGTTCCTTGTACGTGAGCATGTGAGCATAGCAGCGGTATCAGTCAATTCCGGAGTTGTATCAAAAGGGAACAGTTTCCCATGGTCTCAGACCTCTAACTGTTACTAAAGTTAAGGTGTCGGACAGAGCTCAAAAGCCAAGGCCGAGATAGGCAACATAAAACAATGCAGCCATTTGAAGTGCTTCTTGGTCTCAATCCCAGGCAGCGGCTCCTTCCTAGCCACCACGATTGTGCCTGTTTTAGGTCGCTCCCCTCCATGGGGAGTCTTACCTGTCATTGACTACCAACCATCAATCGGGGGCCAGTTCTTGGGAGAGTTCTTATTGTTCTTGTC
Organism: Mirza zaza; assembly: GCA_008750895.1. Taxonomy (NCBI): domain Eukaryota; kingdom Metazoa; phylum Chordata; class Mammalia; order Primates; family Cheirogaleidae; genus Mirza; species Mirza zaza. The sequence continues at coordinate 10,948 of VSMD01104643.1, forward strand.
CTCATGGCCTCCAGACTCCCATCATGGGGGCCCTCCAAGTGGGAGTTGGGAGCATTTGCTTATGTGCAACAACTCAGGTCTCTTATCAAGTCACAAGGCAGCAACCGTGTCTGAAGAAAATGCTGACTACTGCTGCGTCAGGCAGCATATTAGGCAGTTCTGGGTTCTGCCATTTATGAGCTGTGTGACTGTGGATAAATTATATGTAATAAATTATATGAATGTGGGCAAACTATCTGGAGCTCACCTCCTGAAGTCCAGGGTTCCTAATTTTTAAACAAGGGTAATAAAAACAACTTGGAAATGTTGTGAAAATTTAATTAGAGTTAATATAACAAAGTGCTGTCATATAAGAAGTGCTCAACAAATAATGATTATTACAGTTTATAACTCTTATTGGCAAAGGCCATATTTGGAATCTTAAAATCATAGTATTTTGGAGTTAGAGGAAGCTAAAGAATCATTTGGCCCAGCCTACTTACGTTGCAGTTTGGGAAACTGAAATTGAGAAGGAAAGGGACCCACCCAAGTTTACACAGCTGAATAATGGCAAAGACAGAATGAGCTGCTAGATCTCCAGTCCCCTCTGATTCTGGGACCCTGAAGCTTCCCAAACTAACTGAGCCTGCCCCATTAGTTACTGGCTCAGGTCTGAAACTTGACTACAGTCTTGGCTTCTGTGGAAAGAAATTTATTTCCCCCGGTCCTGACTTCATGGGGCCTCCAGGCTTCCAGCGAGAACACACCATCAGCATATCTTCCTGTTCTCAAGGTGGCCTGAAGCCTTCTCTATTCCTAAGTTAAGAGCAAGGATGAATAGGTAAGTAGTCGTGGCCTTCCTTTTGTTGACTCAGGTCTATGGTCAACATAGATTCTCCAGTTTAATGATGTAACCCTTATACTATGTTTTTATTACCAGGTCAGTAGGATGGATTAACAAAAAGATCAAGGGCTTTTATTGAAATAAATTTGATTTTTAGTGCTGCTTGCACTGTGTTTTCACCATGTAGCCCTGGACAGGTTCATTAACCTCTTTGATCCCCAGTCGCCTTGTTTGTAATTTGGAATCATTCATAATTGTTTGGAATTGTTAGGAAAATTAAATGAATAACTAGAAAAGAGCCTAGCATACTGCTGGTACACAGGAGATATTCCACAAACATATAAATGATTGGTAGTATGTCCCTTACTAGTATCTATTTCTGAGAATGACATTGGAAATTGTCTTAAATAAATTAATTTTCCCAACTAGACTCACTCATTTTGCCAAGAAGAGTAAATTCACATGTCAATAGGAATTGGAGGGGGGGGGTAGCTTAAAGAGGTCAAGAGAAGCATTATACTATTTATCAATGCATGAGCTCCAACTCCTCATTATTTCTAGCTAAGGCTATGATTATAGCAGTCCTGGATGTGGGTCCCCCTCATTAGCCAGAGAGAGAAATATCTAGATTTTATTTCCCCTTGTGGCTACAAAGAGGTGGGTGTGACTGCTAGTTGCTCAATAGGTTCTCAAGAAATATTTGTCAAATAGGTGTATTAATTTATATCTCTCTTAAAAGTAGAAATTGCTAAAAATGTTCAGATTCCTTGTTTTCCTTTCCCAAAAGTTATTATTTCAGAAAATGGAGCATAGAAATTCTACCTTTTTTTCTCTGTAGCATCTTAGAATAATTTATTGAATGCTATACTCCCTTTATTCAAAATTATTTAACTTCATCTCCCAATATCATTTTATTTCTCTGGCTTATTTACTATTGCTTGGCATTAAAAGACAATTATTTTTCTAAGAAGAGAATAGAGGTTCCCAGTATCTTTCCTACATTAAAGTGGATAATAAGATATTAATATGCACTGCAACCATTTGAATCAGCCTCCTCTTTTTAATTCAATAATATTCATACATATTTAAAAGTTTCTCAACTTTTTCTAACTAGGTCAGCAGAATATTATCCAATCTTTATAGTGTTTGTCCAAGCTACCATTTCACAGGGATGGAGGGGAGATAGATGGCTGGAAGTTTTTATCTCTTTCTTCCATTCATGATGTCTGCATAACAGGCAGTTGAAACCATTGAAGTTTAGACCCAGAGAGATCCCTATAGATTAGTCTTTTAACACAAGAGGTCTAAAGTCTCTGGAAGCCTGACCTTGATTTTCTGATAAGGAGTCTTGTGCTCTTAGCATTGCAACAAAGAGGAGCCATTGTAGCCATGTTAACTGCCATTTTCTCCCATACACTATGTCTTAGTCAGTTAGGGCTGGTATGACAAAATACCATAGTCTAGGTGACTAATACACTACAGGAATTTATTTCTCACAGTTTTAGAGGCTGAAGGTCTGAAATCAGGGCATCAGCATGATTGACTTCTTTTAATGGTCCTCTTCCAGATTACAGACTACTGACTGCTTGTTGTATCCTCACATAACAGAAAGAGAGAACTCTGGTCTTGTTAGCTTGTTATAAGGGCATTCATCCCATTCATGAGGGCTCACAGTTATGACTTAATTACCTCCCAAAGACTCTCCTTCCAAATACCATTACACCGATTTAGACTTTGGTGTAAGAATTTAAAGGAGAAGGGGAACACAAACATTCAGGCTATAGCACACTGTGAGCTAGGCTGTGCTTTTACCTGATCCCCCATATTCATTTCATCTTTACAATTAACAATGGGTGGCTATTATTATTCTCTTACCCAGATGAAGAAACCAGGGCTCAGGTTACTTAACTTGCCTTAGCTCATACAGCTAGTAAGTGGTAGAATTAGCATTTGTACCAAGATCTATCTGACTTCAAAATGTTTACTCTCTCTACTGCCTGAATCATTTCGCTGCCTACCTCTGTGTTGCTATGGGAATCTAATTGGATCATGAAAGCATTCACTGGTTGGGAGGGCTTTATCCTTTTGTCCCCCAGGGCAGTGCAGTATTGCCTCTCAGACTCTATTTTGCCTCCTACCTCACTTGCCTGAGAACCCAGCATGCCTCCATCTTCTCTGTGACTGTGCTCCTATCTTTATTCTCCTGGGCTTTCTGCCATTAGCCTACTTGAGGAAGCTGATTCAGTCTTTCCAGCATTTTTCCCCAAATCTTTGCCCCAGAAAACAAAGCCATAGGCCTTCCTCTATTTCACGATTCTCTGCTACACCCTACAGGTGCAGAGCTGGGAAACAAATCAGCAGATGAAGGTGTAAGCAAAGGTGGGACAACTCCAGCTTCTCTTGAAGTTAGATATGCTCTGGGCTCCTGTTCCTTCTCACTTATCTCTAAGTGAGTAAAGCTCATCTGGCTGCCCTTCCCTGAGGCCCACCCTTGCTTAGGTCTAGGAAGCCTTCCTTCTCCAGGAAGCCCCTCTGTACAGTCTGAGGGCCTTGAAAGTGTTCAAGAAGAATAATACGTATATTTCCGTCTCTGAGATCTTTCCCAATACTAAAGCCTCCCATCCCATAGGGTCTCTGCCCTGCCCAATCGTGTTCTATACGGGAATAATTCTTTCTGGTTATTTCCTCTCAGAACTGGTGAAGTCCAACCTGGACATATGATCACCTGTCAAAGATGCCACAGAATTGGCTCCTACCCATAGATGAAGAGTGTGGACGAGCTTCTGTGTAGTCACCTACAGTCCTGAGGGCTGATAATTCTGTGATAATGTGTCTACATTTTCTTTGGAGATTCAAAAGTGCTATATGCCCAGGTGAGAAGGCATTTTTATTAATGCTATTATTAGTGATGATCATGGGGACAACAATAGCCATAATAGTAACAATAACCATTCCCACTCTCTCAAATTAGAGATTTTGGAGTCACAGATCAATGCCAAATCCCAGCTTTACCACCAATTCATTACCAAATTAAGGAAATTATACTGTATCACTCAGCCTGTTTCTTCATCTGCACATTTGGAAAAAATAAGCCTTACTTTTAAGAGTATTTGTCAGAAGTAATATAAACCAAAGCTAACATTTATTGAGTGTGTTTATGTGCCACACATGGTGCTAGCTAAGCTTTTGGTATATATTATCTTGTATAATTTCACAACAACTTTTAAAGGCTTGCTCCATTACTCTGTCCATTTTAAGAATTATAAACCTGAAGTGCAGAGAAATTAAATAACTTGCCTAAAATCATACAACTAGTTGGTTAGCATTGGGATTTGGGATCAGGACTTAAGAAATTTGTCTCAAAAGTTTGTGATTAAAAGTAATAATAATATCTAAAAAGCAGCTTTCACATTCCCTGGCACACATTAGCTTCTCAATTGGTAACTATAATTTAACAGCATATTGAATTTCTAAAGATCTATACAAAGTATCTGTTTTTGTTATCTTCAAGACTGTGTCTCTTTATCATCACTTAGTAAGGAATGCCTAAAAAGTTAAGTTTGTGGGACAAAGATGTAAGATTTGGCATTTATCTGGTTATCTTGATCAAGGTGAACAACCACATTTGACAATCTTGGCTCCATTTGATTTATTTTAGGAGGCCTGAATTATTCACTTGGAATTTATACACTGCTTACATTGACCAGAGAAATAAATGCCAAAACAGCTTCCCACTTGTGCTGGCTATGGTTCAGGCTGGTCTCCGAGGAGGAGCTGCTTTTTTTGAGGTGGGACCTTCTCATACAGATGTCCACGTAGGAAAGTTTGGAGGAGGGAAGAGATGTTATTGTCCCCAACGTACATGCTATTCTGAAACCCTTTCAGGACAGGATATTCTCTCCTTTGGCATATAACCAGTCTCTTGTCCAAGAGAAGAGTTTTTCCACAGCATCCCAGTGGTTATCCAGGATCTACAGATACCCTTTCAGGCACAGGGAACTTACTTCCTCCCATAGCAGCCTATTCCAACCTGAGATACTTCCTAATCTCATTCTGTTGAACCAGACAAGGAGTCATTGTGTCTCTTACTTAAAGATATATAAGTAAGGAGCCCAGGAGGGACACAGAAAAGCTAGAATAGAAGGAAAGGTGTACAGTTTTTTTTTTTTTTTGGTTGGTTTTTGTTCTGTGGTTGTAGTGAGATTGTCAATATAGGGGTTTAAGCAAGGGAGTTACAAGGTCAAGCTCATTTTATATTAAATATACTTGAGTTGTTATGTGAAGGATGGATTCAAGGATAGAGCATTGTTAGGGAGTTCTCTAACAATTATGACAGTAATAAGAAACATGGAAAAGAGTTGAGAAATTCAAGAAATATCTAGGGGTTAAAATTCACAGGACCTAGATTAATTGAATGTTGTAGGTGAAGGAAAGATAGGAATCAAGCATTATTCCTAGGTTTCTGGCTTGTTTGAATTGGTGAATGGTAAAGCCATCAAAATGGGGAAAAAAGGGATTGTGGGAAATGTGTTAAATTCAGCTAGGATTGTCAGTATCCAGAAACGTCTGGCAAATGTATATTTCTAAGGGTGTTCAGTCATGTCAAGAAAGACTTCCAAATAATAGTTAGTATTAGAAGTCAGGTGAGTGGTAACCTAGGCTTCTCCTCCCTTCTGTCCATCATCACTATCTGGGGCCTGGAAGCATTCTTCAGTGTCAAGGAGAAGAGATGGCAAGGCTCTGAGGTGGGGCTTGCTAGGTTTAGGTTGAAACTGACCTTGCATCCCAAGAAAGGCACTGTGGTGAACTCTGATTTCATTGGTATGTAAGGATTTGGGGCTTACCTCAGATGTGCCTTCTAGTTCAAGACACCACCTGTAGGGAACACTAAGACTGCTTCTACTCCCTGCCCTGTCAGGACTGACTCAGAAACTGAGCACAGCTAATCTTCCAGGTAGAGACAGCAGTGCCTGGAGAGTCAGAGTCAGGGCCAGGTTGTCCAGGAGCTAATAACTTTTGCCTCTTTCTACCGTACCACCTGGTCCCTTCATCCTAGGTTTTCTGGTTACTTGGGCTGGCTTGTCATGTGGGACAAAACAAAGCCTGTGACATTGGTGGACGGGAATGAAACAATAAGCAGAGATAAACAGGAAGAGCTTCCTCTAGATTGTCTTCTCTGACTCCCCAGTTCCTAAGTCATTACTTTTTCTGGGCTCTGAAACACTTGGGACTTGTAGCCAAAAGAATTACTTGAAGTTTCCCCAGAGTTAGTACTTTTTTTCTGCCCCTGGTCCCTCTCTGGAAGTCACTGTATATCCATCTGGTTCATTTACTTGTCCTTTTAATTCATTCACCCAGTATATATTGAACACCTATCACATGCTAGTCAGTATACTCAGAGGTAGCAATTGTGAGCAAAATAGACACAGTTTCTTCCCTCTTGGAATCTAAAGTTTAGTCGTAAGGTAGAAAGCCAGACTGGATGGCTGAATGCTGGAGGAATCCATTAGGGTTTGTCTGGAAGATATAAAGATAGAAATAACTTTGCACCTATTGAATGTATGCCAGGGGCTCTAAATTATTTACATATATTATACCACTTAAACTCCCAATAGCTGCATGAAGTTATATTATCTTACATTAAAAATAGGAGACTGAGGTTCAGAGACAGTAATTTCTTAATATTACATAGTTGCTAGGTACTGATATAATCTAGACTTATATATCTCAACAAACCCTGTGATGGTTCCACTGTCATATTACTCTTCTAGAGTCACCCAAGAAACTCAAAGTTCCACATTCTGGGTTGACTGGGTCTCCTATGACCTTAAACCAAAGTTTTGTAGCCTGAAGTTCAAGAATGCATTTATTAAACTGATAAGAACAGATACTACACTTGATCTTAGCCAAAAGTCCAAGAAGCAATGCAGAATTATTTGTTTATCCATTCATTCAATATGTTTATACTATTTTACTATTATGAACAGTAATCTATGAACATATCTGAGAAATTTATTTTTAGTGTAGACATATTCTTTAAAATGTGATATTCCTAGGGCATATTTTAGAGGGCTATATATAGAAAACTGATAAAGCTAAAGTCTTAAAAATTATTTTTCTGACTACTATATAGAGCAATTTTAGGCAGATTAAAATAGTAACTGACTCTGAGTGCAAATCACCGCATCAATTCACATTTTTTAATAGCACAAATGAAGTAATTTACTTTTAAAATTATATTCTCATAAAGACTCAGGAGTTGAATGAAACAACTATATTTTATTTCTCTAGCGGGCAGTGAAGTCAGTTCGTAGAAAGTTCGTCCATAAGCTAACTGTTTATTTACTAAGAGGATGTGTTTTATGTTGAACATCTGACTGCATGAGGATGAATGATTATGGAAGAAGAACCTGAGACTAAGGGTGTAAGTCAAATTTTCCTGCTGTCTGTCATTAGCTGGATGGATGATTAATTCTTTGGTCCTCAGTATTCCCATCAGTAAAATAAATAGGGGGAAACAAAAATGTGTTTAAAGGGGTCCTCAACTTCCCTGACATTAGATGCCACATGTGGTATATGCTAATACATGTGCACATTTTCCTGGGAGAGGATTCTATAGCTTCCACCAGAGTTCCAGAATTACCATGACCTGATATAGATCAAATACCACTACTTTATACCCCATTCTAGGCTTTTTCCTTTCCTTCTGTGTCCATACCTGTGGTGGCTATTTGTCATTGAAGGGACAGTGTAACATATTAGAAAAATCTTGGAACAGCCAGGCAGTAGCTCTTGACACTGGATCCAGCCCTGTGCTAACTTTTAATGTGGCTTCTGCATGTGTCTTCTTCACACTGAGCCTCACCAGCCAGGGCTCTATGAGCCCATGTGTAATCTCTAGGACAATGTCTCTCAGTTGGACTGCGAAGGACTGCAAAGCACATTGCAGATGTCAGACACTTGGTGAGCTCCAAGTGGCAGTGTGCAGAATGACAGGCACTGAGACCAATAGTAGCAGCTGGGAAGGCAGATACCTGCTGTCAGGGCTCACTGAGGGCCTATTTGCCTGACTACTATAGATCATGAATAATTCTATCAGACCCTGAATCCTTAGGTGGATAGTCTTCGAGGTCATGTCCTCCATCCTTTGCCAGTAAGAGCCAGAGATTGGCCTCTTGGTCCTGAGTCCCATCGCCTGTGTCTTTAATTCAAGGGTGGCCTTAGCTGGAATGTGCTTTCTTCCTCTTCCAATGTCAAAATGACTTTGCTCTCAAGTGACTGAATCAGTACTAAATATTTAATGCACGAAGTCTGCCTTCCCAGGGCCTTTGATCTGAAACTTCTTAAAAACATCTTAAAAGCCCTTCAGAAACTGGTTAGTATTTCATTACAGTCACTTAAAATAGATTTATTTTATCAAAACATCCTGTCAGAAACCCTGAAGGCGGGATGAGTAACCCCCAGCGATTCTGACAGGACTGCCTCCCCACATGAGGCACCCAGCATCCCTGGACAGCCCCACCTGCATGCCGAGGGGAGCAGCTGTCACAAGCATCCTCCTGTGGCTTCAGAGCTGTGAGCAGAGGAGGTGGCAAGGCTTGTCAGAAGCCTTGGGAAGCTGTATCAATAACACCCCAGTGAAGGGAATTGAACATATATTGACAGTGTGCCACAAGCTGGGCCCTTACCTGTGGTTCTTGCTTTTTGAATCTTATGGCATCTTCATGACAGCCCTGTAAGGTGGGCGGTGTTGTCTCTGTTCTACCCATTAGGAAAATGGGGCTTGGAGGCATATGTGACTCACTCAAGGTTACAGAATAGAATAAAGATGGAAACCCAGGTCTAGCTGAAAAGCCTATGTTTTTGTTTTATGGGGTTTTTTTTTCCACTGAGATTGACCATTTTACTGAAGACTATCAGTGGTCTCTTTCTTTAAAAAAGAAAAAAAATAAATGAAAATAGCATTTTGTAGCATTATATAATAGTATATATTAACTACAATATAGAAAGGAGTAAGGAATAAATTAGAAATTACTTGAAATCCTACCATACCATTTAGGTAGCTATTCATAATTGTATTTATTAATTGTCATTTTGCCTGTTTCTGGTAGCTTCTTTACTAGCTACTTGTTTCAACTTTCTAAAACTCTACCATTCCCCAGCTTTAGATAGGGTAAAGATAAGGGGAAAAGAAGAAGTATAATATGATCCTTTCTTCCACTGCCAATCTGAGGGGACAAAATCAATTCCCACAAAACCCCAGCACAGTCAGGGACTAAAAAAAGTGCTACAGTGATAGTTCTAGCCACTAGGTGACCTAAGGAAAACCACTTTGTGAAAGAAATAGTTCCTACCCAAGAGACTCCCAGGACTGGTGGGAGGATCAATGAGACTATGGGGTAGAAGATTTTTGTCAGCTGGAAATTACTATGGAGATAAAGGAAAATGTTAGAAAGATTGCAAGAAATAGTGTGTCTTCACTGCTGTACGGGTAGGGTATATATATATATATAATCTTATTTTGCCCAAGGTAGTCCCTATTTGTACCTGTCGTCTCAACATAATTATTGACAGTGTTCTCGTTCACTTCCAGAAGTATCCTGCTTTGGGTGGTAAGTTATATGGCCACCTGAAATATTGGTCATATAAGATTAGGTAGCTCTGAGAGAGGATGACAGACCAGAACAATCGTGGAGGCTCCTTGTAGGATGGGGGGTTCATGTGGGCTGGTAGAGCAGCTACAGCTTTAAAAGGTTTCTATAAGAGGGAATTGTGTGCCTAGAAACTAGCAGGTAAGGAAAAAGAATATAAGGAAGGTGGCTGACTGCCAGCCACAGGTCTCACAGGTCAACCTGTGAGAACCTGGCCCACTTTCCATACTCCAGTGGAGGGCTGGTTTTGAGATAATATTTGGAGTCATTTAGCACTGAAAGGAATTGTGGCACTCTGTTCCAAGCTTCCAAATATCCCTCCTAGATTATAGATTATTTTCATAGCCTTTTAATTCTTCTCTCTTCCATTCTCACCTCCCTCCAATTTACTTTCCACAAGACTCAGAGAGATCTTCTAAAACTCAAATCCGATCCTCAGTTCTCTATTAAATTATCAATTCCTCATTTATTCTGCCGAATAAAAATATAACTTCCTTTACATATTATACAAAGTTCTTCATGATCTGGCTCCTACCAGTGACCTCAGCCTCAATACCCTTCACCCTTGACTGAATCAGTGTAAGTGAATGAATTTTATGATCCAGGAGTAATAATGGCTTAACTTTATTGAACATTTACAATGTTTCCAGGCACTATTTCAATCACTTTGTATGTACTAACTGATTTAATTCTAACAACTCTATGATGTAGGTACTATTAGTAGCCCTGAAATTTTATAAAAAGGGAAACTGAGGAATAAGAGGATAAGCTATTAAGTGGCAGAGCTAGGACTGGAAGCCAGAGTTTTGGCTCCAAAGCCTATACTCTTAACTACAATATTATACTATCTCTTAATCTAAAGCATTTATTTTGTACTTCATGCTGTTTCCTCTGCCTGGAATGCCCTTTCTCACCAGTCTGCTCAGAACACTGATTATATAGGGTTCAGGGAGCCATTTCCAGTCAGTCTCCCAGAAATAGAGCATCATTAGTTGGCAGGATTCCTTCCCACTCCATTTTGGAAATATTTATTGAGCTCAATTCAGCTCTAGGATGTGCACATGGAGATAGGAAGGAAAGATGGAATGGCACAAAATTAGGAAAACCACTTCCTCACAGGTATTTTATTGCATTAGAAAGAGACAAGACTTTTAACATTTTTAATATTGTCCAAATGAGTAGGACCAAAAGTAAGAACAATATAATCTAGAAGAGGAAAGAGGAGGGTAGACAAAGTAGCTAGAGATGGCTTGCTAGAGCAGCTGTCCTCAAACTATGGCCAGTGGGCCACATGCGGGCGCCTAGCACAATTATCCGGCCCTGCAGGTGTTTTTGCCGCTGCTGCATATCCTGCTTAGCAGCCGACTTGTCCTGGGCCCACAGTGCACACTCTCCAATGATCTGAGGGACAATGAACTGGCCCCCTGTTTAAAAAGTTTGAGGACCCCTGTGCTAGAGAATGTAGGGCTTAAGGTAAATCTCGAAGGATGCCATAATAATCAAATTTTTGAGTTATAAGGAACCTGGAAGCCATGCACTTTCAAACTGTGAAACTGAGGCTCAGAAAGAGGAAGAGTCTCATCCAGGATCTCACAGCTAGAAAGTGGCAAGACTGAGTACTCCGCTCCTAGTTTAGTGCTCTATGGTACCTCCCATTGTAAACAATTAGAAGAATGGCTGAGTGGCTAGAAAGGGCAAGAATTTCCCAGAGGAGTGGGAATTGGGGAGGAGCAATGAAATACAGAAGAGGTAGGGATAGGCAGGCAGTTAGTATGGACAGTGAAGTGAGGAAACTCAGAGAAGCATCTTCTTTGATAGGAGAAATGGAGCCTATAACCTTTTTAAATTAGGAAGTTGCCTAGGTATTGTGAATCCTCTTCCAACTTTGTAAAATAAAGGGCTCCTTGAAGTGTGTCTGTTCTGCCATCATTTTCTTGATCATCAAGACTCTTAGTGCCCTTTAGAGAAACTTTTGCTTCTGCTGAAACCAGCTTCTCATTAGAATTCATAAACATTGCTCGGTGTTACTAAATGTTCTGTAATGATTCCATGATAAGCAAAAAAGAGACCAACCTTGTTGCAGTCCACATGCTCTTATGTTAAGTACCTAGCACAGTATCTAGTATATAGGAGACTCTTAGCAGATGTTTATTCTCTCCTTCATATACTCCCTGACTACCTGCTTATAATTATATCTTTTGGTCTTTACCTCCCTTTCTTCTCTCTCTCTCTGTCTCTGTCTCTGTGTCTTCCTGTCTCTGTTTCTATCTCTCTTTTCCCTATACCTAGAACCTCTTTAGGAGAACAGATAGTTGGATTTGGAACCCAGGTCCACTGCTTTCTGTGTCATTCTTATATTTTGGCACAAAGATTTTAAGAACATTGTACTTTTAATGACTTCCACACAGAAAAAGGTGGCCCTGGGCTTCCCTCTGATTTGCCTGCTTTTTAAATCATTATATAGTAGTTCCCTCCCCCTTATCTTTGGGGGTTACATTCCAATACCAATATCTAGTGGATACCTGAAACTGTGGCTAGTACTGAATTCTATATATGCTATGTTTTTTCCTGTATATCCATATATATATGATAAGCTTTAATTGATAAACTAGGCACATTAGGAGATTAACAATAATGACTCATAATCAAATAGAACAATTGTGAAAATATACTATAATAAAAATAAAATAAGGGTTACTTGAACACAAACAGTGCAATACTGAGATAGTCCATCTGATAACCAGGATGGCTACTCAGTGAGTGATGGGCAGGTAGTGTATACAGAGCGGACATGCTGGACAAAGGGATGATGATTCCTGTCCTGTGTGGGATGAAGCAAGGTGGAGTGGGATGGCACAAGATTTCATCATGCTCCTCAGAAGAGCCCACAATTTAAAACTTATTGTTTATTTCTGGAATTTTCTATTTAATATTTTTAGATTGCAGGTAACTGAAACCACAGAAACCACTTTCAGTTTCACAGAAAGTGAAACTGTGGATAAGGGGAGACTACTGTATTAAAGAGTTCCTTTTTAACTTGATGTTCAGTTTCTATGGGAATTCAGAGTTCTGCGTCATATGTCACTTTCAATTTTGTGTTTTGATGTGTGGCCTGTATTTATTAAGAGGTGGGTGATATTATTTTCAAACCGAATATCATTGGTTATTTTTATTCCTAGATGTTGCTTATGTGAAAAATGTAGGGTTGAAAGTCTGTGACCTGAGTTCAAGTCTTGGCTCTGCCCATGCCCATTCCCATCTCTCCCAAAATTATCATAAGAGTTTATTTGGACTGCAAGATGAAAAGCAATGCTCATCAAATGTCTTGCTCCAAACCTTTTCCAGCTTTATTTCCCTCCATTCCCACTAGATACGCTATACTCTATCCATTCCAAACTGCTCATGGTACTCAAAGAACAAGGTATATTTCATGTATATATCATGGGCCTTTGTATAAGTGGTCCATCTGGTTTTTCTCAGGTCAACCACTCTACAACCTCCTACTCATAGTTAACACATTATCTGCCATGTGAGTTGTATTTAACTCATGCTAGTTTTGAGCCTGGGGCCTCATTAAGCATATGTAACTCACATGTCTCTTCACCTTGGGAGCCACAAGAACTATTTTTCAAGTTGCGTATAACTTACACACAGAAAACAATACAAAATAACAAATTTTTCATTAAATTAGAAAGTATCATTTTGTTTTCAGGGTTTTTATTCTATTTTTATAGTAAAACACTGTGCTCCCAAAGAAAATTTTTTTCTAGTGTGGCAGTCAATGTGTTAAAGACCCAGATCAAATGTCACCATCACTTGAAGCCTTCATGAACTCCTCAGATGAATTTAGGCATCCCTTCTTCTTTGTTTCTCTCAGTGCTTTGTACTTCCCTGTAGTCCAGCATTTTATGCCTAGGATCATCCTTGCCTCTTGCTCTGCCTGCTAGATTGTGAACTAATTGTGTCAAGCACTAGTTCTCATTTATCACTATATCCCCAGTCCCTAGCCCAGAGCCTGGCATAGGTGAGATGTTTTCTATAAGTTTGTGGAATGACACATTAGGGGCAATGACTCATTCACTGAGCACATTCTCTGGGTAAGCTTTATGAGGGTTATTTTTTATATGGCATTTCTTCAATCCCCTCAGTCTGTTGCACCCTTCAAAACATTATCCCTTTCATATGTTCATCGTACCTGTAGTGCCATAGGACACCTTCAATCAAGGACTTTGTCTCTTGATGAACTGTTTTCTGACTCTGTCTTGGGGAATACCATGTGTCCAACACTAGGAGCCACGTTCCAGTTGGATTTGTTTAGCTGATATTGAGAATGAAAAGGAAGGAAGGAAGGAAGGAAGGAAGGAAGGAAGGAAGGAAGGAAGGAAGGAAGGAAGGAAGGAAGGAAGGAAGAAAGGGAGGGAGGGAGGGAGGGAGGGAGGGAGGAAGGAAGGAAGGAAGGAAGGAAGGAAGGAAGGAAGGAAGGAAGGAAGGAAGGAAGGAAGGAAGGAAGGAAGGAAACCCAGACTCTGGACAGTAAGAGTTCTGCCAAGAATGCTACGATTTCATTTGGAAGATCCCATATAAGGGTATTGGTGTCATGCCGAGTGAAAAAGGGAGATTGAATGGAGGCCCAGCCCCTGGGACACTGTGGAAATGAGATGTGAATCTCTTGAGTTGGTGCCAATTAGCACACATTTTAAATGACAGCAAAAGGGACTCATTAGACTATTCAGAGAGTCTGGAATTTCATCAAACTTGGTGAAAAGCCAAAGTCCCAAGGGGAAGCTAGAGAGATGGATGTCTGCCCATGCCTAGCTCTCAGAGCCTTGTAGGAGATAGATCCTGTTCAGGCAATATTACTAAGGGGACTGATGTGCAGAAGATTTTGAACAGACAGGAAAGAGGTGATTCCCAGTGACTATTTCAACAAAATCCAACACTATTGGTAGTTAAATATGGGACTGGTTTTCTGGAAAAGAGAGATGACTAAAATAACAGCTGTATCTGCCCTCAAATAAAGCCCTCAGTCTAGCCTGGTAGGTAAGACTCATACATGGGTAACTATGCCAAAGGTAAGAAGGACCTGTGAAAAAGTCATTGGTATAGTACTGTGAGAGTTCGAGGAGGTAGAGTCACTACTATGTGAGCCAAAGTGTTATTTGCAGATAAAGCCACATAAAAGCTCCTAGTAAGTGCTTAATGGACTCAAGGTAGCCAATGCAATGTGCATTCTCTTCTTTCTCCTGTTCTCCCTATATTAAACCTTTCAATTTTATTTTTAATGTTTCATTGATTTATTCATTCTTTGTGTTTTATCTTTACCCTCTTCCATGCCATAAGAAAAGGTATGTGTTTTATGACAGGAAAATAAGCAGAAAATGATCTTTCTTCTGTCCATGATAGGCCTGGGCCAAGGCTTAACAGAGCAGGTAGGCCCTAATTCAACCAAGCCTTTGCTCACCAGGTCTATGCACATCTCCACAAAGCATCTTATATGCACCTATGCATGCACATTACAGAAGTCTATTTTTATTTCTAAAATCCTGCTTCCTGACTGGAATAGGAATTAAACTTTATACTTCTTCAATGTTCAATACAGAATGGCTTATGGGAGTCCTGGCAGAGTGGTTTCAAATAAGCATTTTAATACAGAATAAAGGTCAACGTGCTGGAATTTGAAACCATTAATCCTTTTGCTCTTAAGGAAGACTGTACTTTAACAGAATAAATAACAGATTAAATAATAAGAGTTCTTGAAATTCCAATGAGAAAAATTACACATTACATTGTGGAGAGTTGAAATCAACGAGACCTTAATGTTCTTTCCCTCATTCTCCTATTTTAGGTTGCCAAGATTTAGAAGGTAAAGAGAAATTGTTCTTTTAATTTTCTATTGTTTTGAAGGTGGAGAGAATGTTTGAGTCTCTGAAGGTTAAGGGATCAATTATATTGGGAAATAAGCCCCTAGTTTTATGGGTAGAACAAGTGCATCATCATAAACTGGAGAAAAGAACCTCCATGCTAATTATTTCAACTTTCAATGAGCAAGGCTCCAGAAAGAGACAAAGTAACCCAACCATCAAAGTGGGCCAACAAACTCTGTCCAAGGTACTCAGTCACCCCAGATGACCATTCAAGATCTAGATCAAATACTACCTCTCTGAGAAGGCCCCTGTCACTTCTTGGTCAGTGTTTATGACCCCTTGCCTCTGAACTTGCGTAAAATGCTGCTCATACATCTATTTTTCCTGATCTTTTCTATGCTACCATAACCGTCTTCTCCTTGCTCAAGTATATATAAGATTTGAGTTTATTGGTAATAAAAAGAAATATTATTTATACACTCTATCTTCATTCTAGACATTATACTAAGCACCAGAAACACAGTATTTAATGTAATCTTTACTATAACCCTATAGGGTAGATATGACTATCCTATTTTACAGATGAAGAAACAGAGAGTTAAGGAGGCTAGCTAACTTTCCCCAGGTTCCAATGGTAGATTAATGGTAAAGCCAAATTTCCAAACCAAGCCTGTGGAAACCTTGGGGGAAGACATTGTGGGGATCATTATACATCACAGCCCAGAGGTTTTAATTCATTCTGAGGACAATGAGCATCATTGACGGTGTTTAAACAAGGAAGCCATATG
The DNA here is from genome assembly GCA_008750895.1 of Mirza zaza. Taxonomy (NCBI): domain Eukaryota; kingdom Metazoa; phylum Chordata; class Mammalia; order Primates; family Cheirogaleidae; genus Mirza; species Mirza zaza. The sequence goes on from VSMD01104643.1 coordinate 27,074, forward strand.
GCCAAACTTAAGTGTAAGAATCTTCTCTGTGGCAGGAGAGACTGGTATGGGAAAACAAATGAGGAAACTATTACAGTAATCTTTGCTATACATGTAGCACTCATCACAGAAATGAGAATTGAGATGTTAAAGAGATATTCAAGAATTAGTATTGACAGGGCTTGGTAATCAGCAGGTTATTGAAAGAGAGGATTAGAGTTGGAGTCAAGGAGGGCTGGTTTGTGATTTAGGAGCCTGGGTAGATTGTGATGTCTCCTACAGTGATGGGAAACACAGCTCACTACAAAAATGGTCATTGAGGGGACCTTCCTACCATAGAACCAGACCAGATAGAAGGTTAGAACCTTCCTGCAAAGTCCCTGAATATTCATAACTTCCTGCATTTGCACTCAAATTTTCCCATTTTATAGGTGAGAACACTAAAGAACAAAAACTAAGAACTTGCCAGAGTTCTTTCATAAAATCTGATGCATAATAAGGGCTAAATAACTACTTGCCAATTGAAGTTTTGAAGATGATATTAGCCACTTTGAGATGATATTATCGGATGGGTCATGTTATTACTTCTAACACTTTAGTTCCTGGTTGAACTGTCTGGGGGCAGAAAGTGCAAAAGACTGGAAACCAGAAGCCACTGAAGCTTCCCTAAAGAAAGCAGATCTATAAGCTCCTATAAATTAAGCATAAAACTTGAAGGAGAGAGCAATATCCTTAAGCAATATGATAAGTTAGTTCAATTTAGAATCTGAATTTGCCAACCAACTGACTTGTCGAAAATGGCTTAGTTGGTAAATTGAAAGAGCCCAGTGCTCCACACTGAGCTTTTATCTTTTGAGTTTTGTGTCCTTTTCACTTCACTGAACATGTCTTCTATTACTCCTAAATTCTCCAAATTTCTCCTGAGCCTGAACAATTAATTGTTCTTCCAAGCCTATTATAGATTGTTCTCTGTTCTTAGTGGTATATACATTAAGGATTTTATATCAGGTCAGAAATAGCCAACATTAAACTAGTCAAATATAATCAAAATTTTCCATACCCCTTCCAATATCCATTTATTACAAACAGCTGAAATGTTCTAGTGCTCTTAAAGAGTCTTTAAGAATATTTAGTCCCATCTTCTTCTACAAAGGGAACAGCTAAGATTCAAATAGTTTAAATGATCTGTGCTATGACAATTTTGCAACATGTATCAAGGCCAGCATCTGAACTCAGGACTCCTTCTTATTCAAAGCAATAGGAAAAAATGTAGACCAAGACCAACTTCCTAATTTTACATATTAGAAAACTGAGTCTTATTTATATATTCATTAATCCAACTGAAAGCCATTCACTGAGTTTCCACTGTATGCTGTGGGCCAGAGGTAGATCAATGGACAAGAAAGATTGGATTCCTGTCTTCCCAGAGCACTCAGTCTAGCAGGAGAGACAGCATTGCATAAGCATTACATACTTAATTGCAATGGAGTGACATGTGTTCCAGTGGAATAAATTCAGACGGGGAATCACCTGGCAGAGACATCTCCCTGAGAAAAAGATGCTTCTACATAGTATAGAAGTTAAAAACATGGACTCAGATTAGACTACCTGGGTTGGAATCATTGTTCTGCCATGTACTAGCTGTGTGACCTTGGGAAAGTCACATAACTTCTGGGTCTTATCTATAAAATATCCCCATCTGTAAAATAGGTATAATAATAGTACCTACTTGTAGAGATTTAAAGAAGATGAAATTAATATTTAGAATTTACTTAGTACTTGATACATAGTATGTGCAAGTAAGGGATTTTTAAATAAAATTGAAAAGAAGCTAAGATCCAAAGGATGAATAGAAATGAACTAAACAAATAGCAAGGAAGAGAAGTGTTCCTGATAAGAGAACACTGTGTATAAATACAAAGACTGAAGAAAGAGCAAGTGAATTTCTAGGAACCAAAAGAAGCCAAGTATGGCTTTAATAGAATTGACCCTGTTGATAATTGAAGAAGGCATGCAGGATCTAGATAATGAGGTTTGAGGAGCTTGTACATCATATTACAGTTTATCCAAAAACAGTGGAGATTCAAGGAAAGATTTAAAGCACAGTCTTAATTATATTTGGGTTTTTGGAAGTCCTTCAGACTACTTTGTGAAATATGGATTGGGTGGGGATGGAGGGGATTGCAGAGACACAGTGAGAGGAAGTGAGTCAGGGCTAAGGGCAAGACAGGACCCCTCTAAGCCAGGACTTTTCCATGCTTCACAGCATTTTTCTAATGTGCCTTGATGGAGGCATGTCATGCCAAATACATTCTCTTCACTGCTAGACATTTGCGGTGCTTACCCTTTGAGCTGCATCCCCTTCATTAAGTGAATGTCCTGTTCCCCTGACTAAGAATGTAATTACCGAAGGAGAGATCAGATTAAAATTGAGTTTCTGTAATGGGCCATTTGTTTGGAAGGGAGCCTGAAGGTATTTCTGAGGATTTTAATCAAAGGTGGAAAAAGCCAATAGAACTTCTGTGATGATGATGATTATTAGGGCAATTGAACTCCAGGCACAGCCAGCTTCTACATCAGTGAGTCATCGCTTGCTTTTCCGAGGTCCTTAATTGGATGAGATTTGTTTTCCTCTATAGTCTAGACTCTTAGGGATGGAAGAGAACTTAAGATCATCTAGTTCAACCCCACAAACAAAGCTTGAGCCTTGGCTATACCACTTTTATTAGTAGATCATCCAGTCCCTGCTATCATACCTGAACTGACAAGAAACTCATTACCTTTAAAGACATCCCTCACTATAATAGAACAACTCTGAAAGGAAGTTTCTCCTTTTATGGAAGTGAACTCTGTCTCTGGGTCATACTTATGCATCTGTTCTGCTTCTGCTTCTGGGGGTATGTGGGACTTATCTGCTCCTTCTGCCTCAAGGGAGCCATGGAGAGATCTTCAAGCAGCTGCTACATTCTCCTGAGCCTCCTTTTCTATAGCTTTGTTCTCAAGTGTATGTCCCTGTGTATTAGTAATGGTCAAGGAAACTCAACAGTACAGTGACTTAAAGAACTATAAAGTTTATTTCTCTTTCACAAAATTGTTCTGAATTGAGCAATCTAGGTTGGCAGCCAGCTCTCCTCCCTACAGTTATTCAGGAACCCACATTCCTTCCAGTGCCCTGTTGTCATTTTACCTATGGCATTTTTGTCATCTGCATAGTCAAATTTAGGTCCCATCAGATTCTAGATGATGGGAAGAGGAAAAAGAGAGTAGAGAAAGAAAGCCCACTGCCTTAAAGCCCACTGCCTAAAGCCCACTGCCTTAAAGGCCCAAGTGGCACACATCACTTTCATTTACATTCCACTGGTCAGAACTTAGCAACATGACTAGAATTTGTTGTAGTGTAAATGTTCATAGGAAATATGGTCTAGCCAAATGCCCAAGAAGAGGGTGAGAAGAGAGTCAGCAGTCTTCCATCAGCCTCCGCTATACCCTATGATATTAGATGGGCAGTCTGCAGCTCAGATGAGCCCCACATTTCTATTGCCAGTTTCATTCTCTTTCATATGATTCTTCTTGTAGCATGTTTGAAAAATGAATGCAGTGGAGAGCATAAAGCATTTGGATGCAGACATCCCAACACTACACTTATAAACTAAGCTCTTAACAAGTCATTTCACTTCTCTACATCTGTTTCTTCATTTATGAGATTAAGAGAAAAATGCCCATCCCATGAACTCTTGTGAAGGTAGAAAAGGATACTTGATGCAGTTACATTTTAAAAACATAAAATAGTTTGGTGTCAATCTTCAAACTAATCACTTAAAGCTTTCTCTAACTACTCAACCTAAAGGGCTCTTTCTCTTTTGGAATAACCAAAGCAGTTGTATTCACCATCATCTTAAACAGAAACCTACTGTGAAGGGCTTGTAAGACAGAGTATTTTACTTGACAGGCATTTGCAATCTATTTGAGGAAATGAATGGAAGAGTTTGATGGTGACCAATGTCAGTAGGAGTAGCAGTACCGATGGCAATATACACATTGGTGGCAATATCCATTTACCGAGCACTTGTGTGCCAGGCTCTGTGACAAGTGCTTTATATATAGTACCTGATTGGTTTTTTTTGATGTTTCTATGAAGTAGGCACTTCCTCCCCATTTTATGGATGAGAACCTTTAGGCCCAGAGAGTTTAAGTAATTTGGTCAGGGTCTTATAACTAGTAACTGGTAGACCCAGGATTTTAGTCTAAGACTAAGAAGAGCCACAGAGAGGAAGAGCTACAGAACTCTTCTTGAGTTAAGAAGATTCAACTCATGGGGCCAGATCATGTGCAACTTCATTTGGTGATTGGCTCACTCAGAAACAGATTCACAGAGCATCTAGTGTATGCTGGCCACAGTTCTGAATACTAGGAAGATAGAGTCGAACGGGTTAATTTAGTTGGTGACCTCGGTTTCTTCTTAATAGAGGAAACAGAAGCCATATGATAAAAACTACCTCAAAATCCACCAACCTACTTATATGCATACCTGCACAATCTGCCTTTCCTTTTGTTAAAATGGAAGAATGACCTTGCTTCTCTCTAACGCCAACCATCGGTGTTCTAAACCCCATTTGACCTTACTACATTATCCCTATCTTATATATATCTTACATTTATTGCTTTCTGGATTTTCCTATTTACAAGCCAATAAGCCATAATATTCTGTATCTTTAGATACATAGATAGGTGGAAGGAAGGAGAGAGAAAGAGAGAGAAAAGGAAAAGGTGGGAGGGAGGGAAAAGATAGGAGGGAGGGAGGGAGAGAGGGAGGGAGGGAAGGAAGGAAGGAAGGAAGGAAGGAAGGGAGGGAGGGAGGGAGGGAGGGAGGGAGGGAAGGAAGGAAGGAAGGAAGGAAGGAAGGAAGGAAGGAAGGAAGGAAGGAAGGAAGGAAGGAAGGAAGGAAAGAAGGAAGGAAGGTCCTCCTCTGACCCCACATTTTCCTCTGAATCTAAAGTATTTCTCTCTTCCACTTTACAGCAAAACTTCTCCAATGATTTATCTGTGCTCATTCTTTCCACTTCCTCATCATGCATCACTCTTTTCAGTCCACTCTGGCTGAGCTTGTATTGCCAACATTCCTCTCAAAAAGCCTTTATCAAGATCTTCCCTAGATCATCATTCCACAAATTGTAATGGTCCTTTCTCTGTTTTCATGTTATTGGATGTCCTTACAGCACTTTACACAGTTAACACATAAGCTACTTCTTAAAATACATTCTTCTTTAGGCTTTCAACATACCACACTCCCTTGATTGTTGTCATTGTTGTCCTCCTCCTCTTTTTCTTTCTCCTCAGTGGCCATTCTTTCTCAGGATCCTTTGATGTCTCCTTCTTTGCCATACTTTAATGTTGGAGTACCCTAGCCACTATGCCTTCTCATCTCTTCTTTTCTTTTCGCTTCTCCAACTATACTCATTTGCCAGATAATCCAATCCACTCCTATAGTTTCAAATGTCAACTATATACTAATGAGTTCCAGATCTACATTTTCTACCTTAACTTCTCCTGAACTCTAGACTAGTACAGTAAAAATGCCTATATAGTATTTCTATCCAGATGTCTAATAGGCATGTCAAAATTAATATATCCAAGTCAGAATCCCAGGTCTTTTTCATCACAGTAAATGCCTCAGGTAAAAACCTGGCAGCTATCATTCATCTCTCTGTTTCCCTTACATCTCACATCCAGTCCATTACTGAGTTTTGCCAACTCTATCTCTAATATGTGTCCCCAATCTAATCACTTTCCTGCATATCTTCTGCCATAACTCTAATCCAAGTCACTACCACATCTTGTTTGGACTATTGAACTGGTCTCCCTGCTTCTTGCCCTCTAGAGTCTGTTTTCCACATAGCAGCCAGGTCATGTCACTCCTTGCTTAAAACATTTCAATGGCTTCCATTCCAACTTGAATAAAATCTAAGCTCCTTACCATGGCCAGTAAAACCCCATAGAACTTGGACTCTGCCTACTTTTTCTGCCTCTTCCCCGTCTACTCTGTTACTGTGATCTAGCTCTTATGACCTTCCTTCTGTCACCCAAACATGGCAAGATCATTCCTCTCTCTAATGCTTGGCACTCTTCCCATGGGGTAATGTTCATCATTAAGGTCTCAGTTAAGGTCTCCTCAGGGAAGATTTTCTTGATCATTCTAGTTAAAATATACCACCACCACCTCAGTCACTATCAAATTATGCCATTCAATTTTCTTCATGGCATATATTAGTAACTGGAATTATTTCATTTAATTTTTGTTTACTCATTTAAGACTATCTTTTCCTGCTATAATATAAACTCCTTGGGGACAAGGCCTTTATTTTGTTCATTGCTATATCCCCAGCATCTATTCTACCTAGAATAATGCCCAGCATTTAGAAAACATTCAATAAATACCTGTAGACTGACCTATTATATCCCTGCTTTCAAGGTCCTTAGTCTAATGAGAGAGACTGAAATGTGAACAGTGACCACACAGCTTTGGTGCTGTAACAGAGAGAAGCCCAGGGGTTGTGAGAGGCCAAAAGAGGTACTTAACCAAGATATAGACATCAGATGAGGTGAAACTGGAATTAAAGTTTGAAGGATAGGTTGGTTTTAACCAGATGAAGAGTAGAGAAAGAAGAGCACGTATGGAGGGATAATAGGACTATGTGCTGCATGATTCATCAAGGCTAAAGGAATGGAGAAAAGCACATACTGTCAGTTTATAAAAGGTGTTATGGTGGGTTCAGGACTTTGAGATTTAACTATATAAATGGAGAGCCAAGGAAGGAGCCAAGCGAACAAATTTCATGATTTATCTTCTGTGGATCAAAGTATATTTGAAATTTTATATTTTATTTCAACTTTTTATATCAAGACAGCCCTCTTACTTGTATGGGATTTTTCCCCTATCGATGCTATAGAACATGGATTATATAAATTTTTATCTGATCTAATTATGCATATGAAATATATATTGCAGAACTAATTTACTAAGACTTTCTGTAGTAAATACATTATTGTCTATTAATATCTTAATGGATATATATAAAAATTATGTTATGAATAAAATTTGATTTATGATTTCATAAAAAATGTTTTTAGAATATTAAATAAGGCACATAGCCTAGTATTTCTGATATAAATAAATGGTTGTAATCCCAGAATGGGACTTGGAAAAGACATGCAATTTTTGAGGGCAGTATTATTATTCTGGGTACTCACTACTTGACCAAATGTAGGTCCACATAAATAGTTGCACGAATAAAGTATTTTTCTTTCATATACCCCTGATAATTTTAAATGAGGATACCTCCAAACAACATAACTTGCATTTGGGTATGCATGTATTAATATTAATATATAAGGTCATAGAAAAAACTTATGATACAATATAATGTTATAAGAGATACATATAGAAAGTGCTATAAGCATGGTACAGGAGGAAGTAGTTCTGCCTTGGAATGTCCAGGAAGTTTTCAAAGAGGAAGTGACATTAGAAATCGGCTTTGAAGAATGAGTAGGAGTTTTACAGATAGTGAAAGAAGGAACTATCATTTAGGAAGTGGAAATGGCACTGGCAAAGGCATGGAGGTGTGAAAGTACATCGTATGTTCCAGGAACTGTGAGTTAATGTATGTTGTGGCTGGAATACAGGTGGGGAAGAGGCAGAAAATGAGAGTGGAGAGGTGAGTTAGGATCAAGACTGAAGGGTCTTGAAGGACATGCCCATACATTTAGACTTTACCCTGTAGATATAATTGAAATCCAAAATGTTTATATAATCTCTGATGAGAGACAGTAGAGAATAGCCAGAAGGCCAGGGCCCTGGCAGAGCCTCTGCCTCTGAGTTGCTGCTCTCTGGGCCTTTACCTTTTCATCCATCAAAGAGAGGGTTGGATCGGATGATCTCTAAAAGGTTTCTTTCACAGCTGTGAAATTTCTTAGGCTAAATAAGTAGCCCTATCTTTTTTGTCAAGGGAGTAGATGAAGTTAGTTCATCAACACGATGAAAGGCAGGATCACTGCTCTCAAGTTAAATTTCCCCTGGGACACTCATTTCTGTGCTGACCTTTCAGGCCAATGAAGCCAGAAGTAATGAGATATCAACACTGGTAGGCCTCCTCTCCTACACCTGTCATGTCCTATGCCTGAGAGTGCCTCCATAAAGAATTATGAAGGTCTTCTAAATTGAATTCCTCTGTCCATTATCACACACTTTACTGAGATGCTGGAGATTTCTTAACTTGCCAGGAAAAGATAGTGCAGCATCATTTGTCCAAGCACAAACTCTCAGTATTGACAAACAAGTGGGTAACAAAGGTGGGACATTTGCTTCTGAAAAGCGATTGCTCAAGGCAGTTTGCTTGCTATCTTAGGAGACAGTTGTTCTGTTTCTCATGCTTTCATTTATTGACCTTATCCTATGATCTTTGAAATATTCTCTTCCAGAAGTGGGGAAACTCACACACTCCCTACACTGTTTATCCAGGTGTACAATTCACACATGTGCATTAAGCATCTTCCATGTGTTAGATAAGGAGCATAAGAGAAAAGTTAGAGACAATCTCCATACGTAAGAAACCTCCTATTTGGTGAAGAAGACAGAAACATATGTAGGTAGTTACGCATCAGTTTGCTATACTAGAGTGGAGAAAGTATTCATTTATCCACTAAAGTTTATGGACTGAATTAAAAAAAAGTCCTGTCTTCAGGCAGCTCATAGACTATTTTTTTAAAATGCTAGAGGTAGGTTCCATTTTAGGTGTATGTATATAGCTAGCATTCAGAAGGTGTGTAAATTTTATCTACTGGGACAAGGGATTGAAGAGCTGGGTCAGGAAAGACTTTATAGAGATAGTGATATTTTACTTAAATCTTTAAAAATAAGCCATCTTTTTATAAAGCTTTCTTGTGGCCATGATGAGAAAGGGGAAGCCTGAGGAGAAGGAAAGTGAAAGTATTCTAGGGGGCATACCCAGCATGAGAAAAACCCAGACATATGAAATAGTCTGTTGTGTTTGTGGAACTACATTAGGATGCCTGAGGATGGATGTAGTTTTATCTTGTAACCTGTAACCTTGGTAAACTCACTTATTAATTCATGTAGCATTTCTGTAGATTCCTTCAGGTTTTTCACATACACAAGACTTGTTTTGTGACCAAAAATATGTTCTATCTAAATAAATGGTATGCAGGCACTTGAGAAAAATATATATTCTGCTGTTGTTGAGTTGAATGTTCTATAAATGTCAATTAGGTCAAATTGGTTGACAGTGTTATTCAAACATCTATATCCTTTCAGATTTTCTATCTATGTAGTCTATCAATTATTGAGAGAGGAGTATCGAAACATCTGACTATAATTGTGGATTTGTTCAACTCTATCAGTTTTTGCTTCATGCATCTTCAAGCCCTGGTATTATTAGATGCATAAACATTTAGGATTGTTATATTTTATTAATGAATTAACTCCTTTGTCATTATGAAATTACTATCTTTATCCCTCGTAATATTCTTTGACCTGAAGTCTTTCAGCTGCAAAGTCTTTGCACTGTAGCTTTTATCTTTTTATTAGTGGTAATGTGTTATATCTATTCCATCCTTTTAATTTTAAGTTATTTGTATCTGTATGTTTAAGGACATTTGTTATAGGTAGCATACAGTTTGGCCATGCTTTGTTATCCAGCCAGGCAATCTCTTTAATTACAATCTCTGTAATTAGAATGCTTACATTTAACACAATTGATATGGTTAAGTTTAAATCTGAATCTGACATTTTGCTATTGGTTTTCTATTTGTCCCAACTGTTCTTTATTTCTTTTTTCTCTTTTTCTGCCCTCCTTTGGGGTATTTTGGAATATTATTTTGAGTACTTTTTGTGTTCTCATTTATCTCCTTTGTTTGGTTTATTAGCTATAATTCTTTGTTGTATTATTTTTGTAGCTTATTTAGGGTTTGGAGTATACATCTTTAACTATCACAGTTTACCTTTGAGTGACATTATACTACTTCATATGTAGAACAAGAACCTTACAAGTGTATATTTCTGTCTTCTAGTCTTTGTGTTTTTGACATATAATTTAAATTTAAATTTAAAAAAAGGAAAAAAAATTAAATTGGCATACAGTTTACTTTCCCATGTCTCATAGGACTCTACATTGTTATTATTTTGTTTGCATAGCAAATTATATTTTAAAGTAATTTAAATAAGAAGACATATTTTTATATATTTTTCCACATGGTTAAATGATACTCATAATTTCTTTATGGTAGATCCATATTTCCATCTGGTATCATTTTCCTTCTGCTTGAAGAACTTCCTTTAATATTTTTTAGAGTGTAGATCTGCTAGTAATGAATTCTTTAGCTTTTTATGTCTGAAAAACCTTGATTTTGCCTTCATTTTGAGATTTTTGCTAGGTATATAATTCTAGCTTGAAAGTTTCTTCTTTCAGTGCTTCAAACATACTGCTCTGTCATCTTTGCACTTGCATTGTTTCCAAGGAGAAATCCGTTTTCATCTTTATCGTTGTTTTTCTATACATAATATGTTTTTCTTTCCCCTTTGACTGCATTCAAGTTTCCTCTTTATTACTTGTTTTGAAAAATTTGATTATGATATGCCTTGGTATAGTTTTCTTCATGTCTTTTGTGCTTGGGTTCATTGAATTTCTTGGATTAGCTGGCTTCAGTCTTCATCAAATTTGGAAATTTTTAACCTATTGTTTCTACAGATATTTTTCTTTCTACCACCAAGCCCACTTTCAGGAATTCCAATTCCATGTATATTAGGATGGTTGAAGTTGTCCTATAGCTCACTGATGCTTTGGTAATTGTAGAGGGAGGGTTTTTTTTCCTTTTGTGTTTCTTTTCGAATAGTTTCTATTGATATGTTGCTATGTCATCAAATTTACTACTTTTTTCATCTGCAGTGTTTAATTTACCATCATTTAATCTCATATATTGTATATAGAAGCTCAATATGAGTCTTTTTATGTTTTTCATATCTCTTCTTAATCTTTGGAACATATGGAATACAGTTATATTCATAATAGCTGTCAATGTCTTTTTCTGTTAATGCTAATATCTGTGCAAGTTCTGTGTTTGTTTTGATATGACTTTTCTCCTCATTATGGAATATATGTCCTTGATTCTTTGCATGCATGGCTTATCTTTTATTATTATATGGCAGTCATTTATTATATGGCTGTATGGAATATAATACTGTATGAAATTTTACCCTATTGGGTGAAGGACATCTCTGTATTCCTATAAATGTTCATAAACTTTTTCCTGGGATATATTTATGTTACTTTAAAACAGTTTAGTCCTTTCAAGTCTTGCTTTTAAATTCATTAGGTGGGACCAGAGCGGTGTTTTCTCAGACTAATTATTCCCCACTATTGAAGTAAGTCCCTTCTTAGTGCTCTGCCCAGTGCCTACTCCAGTTTAGCAGTAGGAATAGGCACTGTGCTTAGCCCTGTGTATCAGGCTATCAGACACTATTCTCTATAACCCTTTCAGGTGGTTCTTTCTCTGAGCCTCAGGCAGTTTTCTCACACACATGTATTCATCAGTATTTTACTAAATACTAAAAAAAAAAAAAAAAAAGCCCTTGGCAGATTTCTACAGTTTTTTTCTTTGGCTCTGTCCTCTCCCATTCTCTGAACTGCAAATTCTGGCTAAGGATCTCTCTAAAGTCTCTTATTTGTCTCCTCATCTCAAGCAGTGCATTAGCCTCTTCTTGGGTTTTCCTCCCTGTGTCCCAACCTGTAAACTCCCTTAAAGCATAAGCTGGGGAAATCCTAGGGCTCAACACATTAGTTTCCCATCTCACAGCAATCACTGACCTTCATTGCCTTATGTCCAATGTCATGTAAATCATTTTGTATATATTTCTTCCGGTTTTTGTTTTGTTTTGTTTTTTCAGGTAGGGGGGTAAGTCCAATCTCTGCTATTCTATCTCAGCCCAAAGTGGAAGTCCTCTTAAAGGCTTTATCATGTCATTACAAGTCCCCCCTGTTAGACACTCTATTTACCTCTTTATCCTCATCTCTCTCTACTCCCTTATGTGGACTTTCCATTGTGGAATACTGCATATGTGACCTTGTGGCACATTTTAGTTTCCCTTAGCTCATTAGGTCTTCCTTATTTACTGTTTCCTTTTTTTGACTAACTCCTATTCTTTGTTGCAGGCACAGTCCAAGCATCAGATCCTCCTATTTGTTCCAACTTCCACCCCAGTTCAGGTTACAAGTCTTGAGTCTCTCTAGCACAATTGTTTCTACATGTCTCAAATTGTGTTTCACAAGAGCATAGATAGACATTATAAGAAAGTAGGGATCTGTTTGGAAAATGTTAAGTTAAACAGTGTTAAACAGGTTTTTTACTTTAACTTTTTCTAGAATCTAATGTATACTATGAGTCACCAAGAAGAGACATGATAGGCAGATGAGAAAGCTGAGGCTCAGACATATTATTTTTTAAGTAAGATAAAAAAAAAATATGCTAGCTTAGGCTGTATTGTGTAGTGTATAGACAGGAATGTGCCGGAGAGCTTCCCTGTTCAAGTCTCTGTGGGGATATAGAACCCAATGTAGTGGAAAGAGGGCTATATTTCAGCCCAAGGCCTACCTCTAATTCATTGTGTGACCTTGGGCAAGGGACTTTACCACTCTAAGCCTTAGTTTCTACATCTTAAAAGTGATGGTAGACATTAGACTTGATGATATTAGACTTGATCCCGAACCTCCTAATTCTCTTCTGCCTGCCATGTTTACATCAACCTTCCCTGAGCTCTTTCTTTGGTGAGTTGCCAATATCATGTTATTATATATCCTCTCCTAAATGACCCAGGGATAAGAGTTGTGCTTCCACTATGAGAGTATCTACTTCTTTTTTGGCATGCCTTGCCCATAACAGAGTCCTAATAAACACTTCTTTCATCCTTCCTTTCTATGTTCCCTGGTTTTATACCTGGTCCTAGATCAGAGCCCTGGAGGCCTTTCTATACTCCCCCCTTTCCCTCATTCCCCATTTATATGGTTAACAAGTTTGATTCTTGTTGCTTCTAACCCCCTTGATATCTCTTCAGTCTACTCCCTTATACTCTGTCCCAATATATACCTATAAAAATATAGATATTATTATTATTATTGCTCTTCTTATTATAGCGGAGGAAACTGGAGCAAGAGATTAATTAATATGCCCAGGGATTTACAATTAGTAAATGGCTGAACCATAACCAGAACCTAGGTTCTAATATACTTGGTTCCTCACTTAACATTTGCTTGTTGATTGAATGAATAAATGAGTGGATGAATCCATTTTGAAATTAACTTGAATTTCCTTCATCTCCACTACTTCTTTGCTTGAAAGAAACTGAGGATGGGTTTTCTCCCCCCATAATTTTGCTTTGTTGCTCTGCACAATAATCTTGTTTAACTCTGAAAAATGAGCAAGGTCCAGATGTCCCCTGTGGGATGTCTAGCTGTCAGTGAGCTCTTACCAATATCTTCATACATGCTGAGTGGCTCTCCTAGAACCTCCTTGTCCTTGTTTCCCTTTAAGTGTCTATAAACCTGGAAGCAGCTGCCAAGTCAAAATTCTTACAGAACAGACCGTTCTCAACCTCTTGTCCTCAGCCCTCCAGAAGGTTGCTATTTGCACCATGTTTTACCCATAATTGGGACAATTTATCTAGATGACAACATAAGTGAAATTGTAGTTTTTAAAAAAGTATTAGAATGTGGCTTTCAGTGGAATATGAAGGGAAAATAGTTTAAATTCATTATTATATTTAAACCAATTTTAGTCTCAGGAATGTCATTTTTGAAGAGTAACTGGGTTCTAAAATAATATCCATACAACTGATCATGTTTATATTTCAAAATTAAAAAAAAACATAGTTAAGAAAATTCATTTGTTTTTTTCATCCTGTCATTCTTCTGTAAAACTCTGTTTTAATTTCTTAGTAGGCACCACAGTGCTATCATCTGACTCCTATCCATTTCTCAAGTCTTACTCCCCACTCCTTCTCCCCTTGTACTTTGCCCTCAAGTCCTAGTGAGCTGTTTGTTAGGCCCATACCTCTCTACCTTCTCAACATGCCACCTCTTCTACCTGGAAGATCCTTCATCACTTATCTACCCAGTGTACTTTTTGTCATTCTTCAAAACCTTGATCATGTGTCAATTCTTCTCCAGAGTTTTCCTTGGCTCCCATCTTCACCCCAAGATAGAGTTACCACTCTTCTGTGTGCACACAATATTATTATTGCATCTATCTTACCATTTTATACTTGTTTGACTTCATTTTTGTCTCCTTGTGTATTTCCTATATCTAAGCTCAGTGCTTGACACATGTTTGGAGTAAAAGAAATCTTTATAGATAAACTCTGATCCAAATCAGTATTGGTAGAGCTCTGTGCATTTTAGGGATAGAAGGGGTCTTGGAAGACATTTTAAAGGAGTTGTATTATTTACTGCTGATGAAAGTAATGCCCATAAAAGGTAGTAATTTGCCCAAGGTCACATTGTATGTTTGATAACACTTGTCCACTGTTGGGTAAATCCTTATTTTTGCCATTGGGGGACTCAACATTCCCTTTAACAAGAATTTTTAATGCTTTTGTATATTCTATTCTAACAAAGAAGTTAAGACCATGAACTCTGGAGCCAAATGTCCTGCATTTGAATTATAGCTACAGTACTCACTATTGAGAAACTTGTACATGGTACTTACTTTTTCTGTTTCTCAGTTTTTTCCTCTAGACAATAAGGATAAATGACAGAGAATAAGGATAATGACACATCTATCCCATAGGGTTACTATAAGGAATAAATGAGCCACACCCATAAACTCCTTAAAACACTTACAAAGTACATACCATGTTTCCCCCAAAATAAGAAAGACACCCTAGGGCTTATTTTCCTTAAGAAGACACCCTGGAGCTTATTTTCAGGGAATGTGTTATTTTTTTTAAGTATGGTACAACAATCTACATTTATTCAAATATAGTTAAGCTGTCTTCTTCTGGAACATCATCATAACTCTCCAAACCCCAATTCCATCCTGAATTTCTTGCGACTCTATTTCCTTTAGAACCATTGGCCCCAATCTCTCATGTCGAGCAATAGAGCTTTCATTAAATGAGCAGCTCTTATCCATGTAACCTGCTCGTCTTCTTTACTGCTCTGCGATGAAATGCATGAGTTGTGCAGATACACTGCATAGCCACACCCATCACTAGGTCTTATTTTCAGGGTAGGGGTTATATTGCGCAAATGCTTAGAAATCCTACTAGGGCTTATTTTATGGGTAGGTCTTATTTTCGGGGAAACACAGTAGTTAGTGTACACTTGGCAAATGTGTAGAAATAAGAAGGAATCAGGGCTAACACAAATTTCTAATACATAAAATTGATTAGGAAGCTTCAGAAGAAAACTATGACTCAGGCCTCATAACATATTATTACACAAATGTCCTTGATGATATTCTATGGTTGCTATGTCCATAATTAAAAAAATCAAACCAATGCAAAAGAGCTTGAGTGAGCTAATCTATCTTTTCTCTCCTTGAACATTCACTCATAGCACTGGTAATAGATGTAGGACCAGGGTGTAGGCATTGCCAGGGGTCAGATATAATTTCAGCCTTGAGATAACATTCCAAAATGGCTAAACATGAAATTGGCTGCCTATAGAGGCAATGAGCTCTCATCACCCTATGCATTCAAATAGAATACTTAGCTGCCACATGGGAGCTCAGATATTATAGCAGATTCAAACATAGAGTAGATAGTTGAAGCAGATAGATTTCAAAATTACTTTCAGCTTTCTCTGTATTTTTTTCTTTGTTTTTTTTATTTGTATTTTTTCAGCATATTATGGGAGTACAAATGTTAAGGTTATGTATACTGCCCTTGCCCCCCATCCCCTCTTGAGTCACAGCTTCAAGTGTGTCCATCCCCCAGTTGGTGCGCATCACACTCATTATGTATGTATATACCCATCCCCTCCCCCCCACCTGCCCAACACCCGATAAATGTTATTCCTATATGTCCACTTAGGTGTTGATCAGTTAATACCAATTTGCTGGTGAGTACATGTGGTGCTTAGTTTTCCATTCTTGGGATATTTCACTTAATCAAATGGGTTCTAGCTGTGTCCAGGAAAAATCAAACAACCCTATCAAAAAGTGGGCAAAGGACATGAACAGAAACTTTTCTTTGTTTTTTTAAACACTAATGCCAATCACCACCTTTCCTTCCTTCCTTCCTTCCTTCCTTCCTTCCTTCCTTCCTTCCTTCCTTCCTTCCTTCCTTCCTTCCTTCCTTCCTTCCTTCCTTCCTTCCTTCCTTCCGACAGAGTTTTACTACGTTGCCCTGGCTGGCCTCAAACTCCAAGGCTCAAACAATCCTCCCACCTCATCCCCTAGAGTAGCTAGGACTACAGGTGCACCATCTTGCCCAGCTCAAGTGTTTCTATATTTTTTTAAATGTGTGTTTTATTTTACAGTTATGAAGTTCCAAGTTTCTGTGGTTCCTTAAATCTATGACTCAATGATGCTATGATTCCATTAGATTAACTGTCAGTCCCATGGATTTTGTTTGGCAGCAATCTGGCTATCCATTTTATGACAATAGGTTTGGAAACTGTTGGGAATTTTTCCATATTGAGCATCGAGCCAATTTTAAAAATGATTTCTGAGGGAGGCATCCATTCAAGACCTTTACTAAATGCTCTCACAGCTCCTCTTCAAGCTATATTTTTAGCTCCTATAGCCATTTAAGTTGAACATAATTAGAAGAAAACAATAGCTAAAGCAAAAAGCACTGTCTCAGCATTTTACGAGGAATGGATGGGGTTGGAGAGAAGCAGCTGCCCACTGCTACACTTATTTTAGAATCTACCTGGGGACAGTCTGACAGAGCTAAATTCAGCTTAGTTGAAGGGATGGAAAAAACAACAGATATAATATTTTTATTACCTTTATAACTAATCATCTATAATACTACATTTATGATATATATTTCAAAGATAACTCTATTATGCACAAAATTGATTGATAAGGATTCTATTGTATACAAATTTGGGAATTACTATAATCAACCTTTGTAGTTTTCATTCAAATCTTTATAACTAATTAAATAATAATAATATCATGAATCCATGTCATTTGTCTTATAATCCAGTGTCTTTCCTTACATATGTATCCCTGCCCATACTAATTTTATAGAACTTACACTCTTCAGTAAATCAAATGCACATATGATTACCTAAGATACCCCCAAATTAAAAACACTTCAAGAGCTTCCCATTCTTCTTAGGTTACAGATCTTGGTTTATTTTCCTGCTTCTCTTTCCCCCTCCCTATCCAAATATATGTTATAGGTTCTCATATATTGTACACCTTATCACTTATCACAGTATACTTTAGCCCTTATCACTATTGAATTTTTCAATTACATGTGTGATTTTTTTCATTAATGTCTATCCCCTCAATAGACTGTAAGCTTTTCAGGGTAGGGAACATGTCTAGTTTTGCTCCTTCTATATTGCCATTCCTTAGCACAGTCTTTTTTTTTTTTTTTTTTTTTTTTTTGAGACAGAGTCTCACTCTGTTGCCCAGGCTAGAGTGCCATGGTGTTGGCCTAGCTCACAGCAACCTCAAACTCCTGGGCTCAAGCAGTCCTCCTGCCTCGGCCTCCTGAGTAGCTGGGACTACAGGCATGTGCCACTATGCCAGGCTAATATATATATATATATATATATATATAATTAGTTGTCCAGCTAATTTCTTTCTATTTTTTTAGTAGAGACAGGGTCTTGCTCTTGCTCAGGCTGGTCTTGAACTCCTGAGCTGAAATGATCTGCCTGTCTCAGCCTCCCAAAGTGCTAGGATTACAGGTGTGAGCCACTGCACCCAGCCAGCACAGTCCTTTAAACATAGTAGGCACAAAATCCACATTTGCTGGAGTTGTGAATAAAATGAATTAATGAAATATGTTTTTGGATATTCTGTGCCACAAGAATTAAAGATCACAGTTTTAGGATACAGGTCAGTGATTTGAAGAAAGCAGAGGTACTAATTTAAAGTTAAGTATATATTTATACACATACATAGCAACAGTATGTGCTATAGGTCCAACTGGAATGTAACATTCAAGTTTGGAAGTACTCAGAACATAGATAACAGGAGAAAGGAGGAGTCATTGTGTTTTCTAGCTTTTGCCAAGCAGAATTAAATCACTTTGATGTGGTTCTAAATTAACCTTATACAAAGATCTCCATTTGTAACGGGCACAGATTTGTTGTCAACTATTTTTACTGCCAGATATTTAATTATTTATCTTTATCTTGAGTGTACAGGTATCTTTGGTTAGGTTCCAGACTAGTCCTTCTTGATCCCATTGTATCACAGCAACCCAAATCCCGCTTAATAATTGGAATCGGTCACCCCAACCAATATGCAACATGATTCTTTGCCTGTTGGCTTATTAGCATGAAAAACCCTAAATGATCAGTAGTAGCCTTAGATTCCACTTCAGTGGAACCATTATTGTGTTCCTTAGAAAAGAAGACTTCCTAATCCAGAAGAACCCAAAGTTGTGCTTTTTTCAAATAGGTTATTAAGTGTAATATGAGAGAAGCCAATCTCATTTCCACCTAGATTCTCAGATTCCTTTATTGTTATTGTGTGAGAAAGAGCATCATATGTTAGTCACTGTTATAAATCATATATTATATCTTAAGAGAAAACCCCAAACTTTCAATTTCCCAACTGGAACTGAAACAAGCCTGTATTAAACCATTCCACAAATTTATCAGCCCAACTGCTTCTGGGAAACAAGGCATATATTAAGACCAATAAATATTATATGTATGAGCCTATCACTGCTATATCTTTGCAGCAAAATGAGTTGCTTTGTCAGAATTAGCTGTGTGGGATACCATAGTTGAATAAGGTAGTCTATAAATCCATGGATGATAGTGCTAGAAGAAGCACAGAATAAGCAAATTCAAACCTATAATAAATGGGCATTCCAGTGAGGAC
>VSMD01104645.1:0-13226 GCA_008750895.1 Mirza zaza
GCCGGGCACGGTGGCTCATGCCTATAATCCTAGCACTCTGGGAGGCCAAGGTGGGCGGATTGCTCAAGGTCAGGAGTTCAAAACCAGCCTGAGCGAGACCCCGTCTCTACTATAAAAATAGAAAGAAATTAATTGGCCAACTAATATATATATATATAAATTAGCCGGGCATGGTGGCGCATGCCTGTAGTCCCAGTTGCTTGGGAGGCTGAGGCAGCAGGATTGCTTGAGCCCAGGAGTTTGAGGTTGCTGTGAGCTAGGCTGACGGCATGGCACTCACTCTAGCCTGGGCAACAAAGTGAGACTCTGTCTCAAAAAAAAAAAAGAGCACCTGGGGAAGGCGCCCACGTGACGAAGGCGACCACGTCGGAGGTCCAGGCCAGGCGTCCACCGTGGTGCTGGCGGAGCCGGCCCTCGGGAAGGAGCATCCGTGGGCAGAGTGGGGGCTTCTCGGCGGGGGCGGGGAGCCCCGCAGAGGCAGCAGCCAGGCGGGAAGGCCTCAGGACAATGGGTAGGCACGGCTGAGGAGGGGCTGGCTGACCCCTGAGACGGGGAGGGCAGGGCGGAAGCTGGGAGCCAGGTCTGTGGCCGGCACTGACCTTGGTCGGACCTGGAGGGCAGAGCTCCGGCCTCGCAGCCCTTGGGGCCTCCGCATGGACGGAGCGGTCTCGGCCCACACCCGCCCACTCCGGTCCAGCCACGCCGGCCTGTGCTCCTCCCTTCCTCCCCAGCTCACCCCATCTGCCCCCCAGCTCAGGCCTGTCCACCCACGCTCTTGTCCAGGGGTCGGGCCTGGGAGGGGGTGTGGACACAGGCCTCAGGCAAACCCCGAGAACCCATCATGACTGACCCTCTGTCCCCCTGCCGCTGGTCCAAGACACCATCCTGGCCCCGCAAGGGTGACCTGGGGCCGTGCCCGGCTCCGCCCCCTTCACCAGTCGGCCGCCAGTGCAGTGTTTGAGACCTCAGCCCTTACGTGAGGGGACTCTGTGACGGGGTGGGCCCGTCGCCAGGTGCCCTGGAGGCCGAGGAGGGCCCCCTCCAGCTTCCAGCACCCCTTGCCGAGCCACTGACCTCACTGCTCCAGTGGGGTCCCCGGCTGACCTCACCAGTGGCTTCAAAGGGCTTTAATCTCCATGGTAGCTGGGGCTTCCAAGGCCTCCTCTGCTGGGAGACTCCCCCATCCCACTTCCCACAGTAGGTGGTTTGGCCACTGTCCCAAGGCAGGCAATAGTGTCTGACCCTCCCCTGGGGGCACTGTCCCCCACAGGGGATCCTGGGCCACTGTGTCCTTTGGGCCAGCTAGAGACCACCCCCCAGGCCAGGACCGAGGGTCTCGCCCCCTCCCTCCCCGGGGAGGGGTCTGGGAGGGTGTGTACTGGAGGGTCCCGGGCACTGGGACTGGTGGGTGCTGACGACAGCCCGGGCGTGGCCTGGCCTGTGCATTTGCTGAGTTCCCACGGGGTCAGTGCCCCAGCAGGCCGGGCAGGGCCTCTCCTCGCCCTGTGGGTGGGGGCTTTCCGTGTGCTCCTCCAGCACCCCTGTGTGGATCGTGCATGCACACGCGTGTCCCACCTTGAACACGCCTCTCGAAGTGGGGGCCCAGAGGTGGTCGGGGGTCCACGGATGGTGTGAGCCCCATCCCGGGTGGAGGGCAGGGGGTGGCCCTCAGAAGCGGGGGTGGGGGTGCAGCCAGTGTTCCCAGCCATCCGTGTGCCTGGGGCCGGGCGGCACTGCTGCCACTCAGGCTGTGGCCCTGCAGGGTCCCGGGCAGGGCAGGAGCCAGGCGAACACCGAGTTTCAGGGGATGAGTGAAGGTGACTTGGGAGCCTCCCTGCCCTGGGGAGGGAGCCCAGGCTTGGCAGGTGCTGGGGAGAAATGGCCACCTTATAGCGGGACATGAGAGGTCAGAGGCCGTGTGAGGTCACAGGTGTCTCTGTTGGGAGGCAGCATGGCAGAGGTGCCCCAGTGGGCCAGGCCTGGGCGGTCAGCCTTGGAGCCTCATATGAAACTGTCAGCCCTTAGGCCGGGCACGGTGGCTCATGCCTGGAATCCTAGCACTCTGGGAGGCCGAGGCAGCCGGATTGCTCAAGGTCAGGGTTCGAAACCAGCCTGAGCAAGAGCGAGACCCTGTCTCTACTATAAATAGAAAGAAATTAGCTGTACAACTCAAAATATATAGAAAAAATTAGCCAGGCATCGTGGCACATGCCTGTAGTCCCAGCTACTCGGGAGGCTGAGGCAGCAGGATTGCTTGAGCCCAGGAGATTGAGGTTGCTGTGAGCTAGGCTGACGCCACGGCACTCACTCTAGCCCAGGCAAGAGAGTGAGACTCTTTCTCGAAGAAAGAAAGAAAAAAAGAAACTGTCAGCCCAGCGGTGACATCTTCACTCATTCCTCCCACCGGCAGGGACGCGGGGTGGGGGCTTCACCTGGGAGAGGCTTCGGGCAGCTCTGGTCACCCAGCAGACAGCAGAGGGGCAGACAGCACCCTTGGGGGCTGCCCCGGCTGCCCCAGAAGGCAGGCGGGGACAAGCAGGGGACGGTGAGGAGGGCCGAGCCGGTCAGTCTCCCAGGGCTGTTGGGGGCTGTTGGGGTGCTGAGCACGGGCGACCCAGGGTATCAGAGTCACAGGCAAGGCCAGGGCTCTCAGGGTGCACCCTAAAACTTGCTGGGGAGCAGGATCCAGCTCGCAGAACTTTAAAAGGCTCCGTGCGGCAGATGGGGTGCGGGGCAGGGGTGGGTGCTGCGGAGCCCGTTGCCCCAGGATGGGGGGGCCCTGGCCCTCCCCTGGGTGTCCCTGCCGGGTGGGGGAGACAGGAGGCGGATCCTTTTTCTGGTGGGACTCAGAGGTGGACTCGAGCCTCTGGGTTAATTGGGGCGCAGGTGCAGATCGCAGGCAAACAAAGGTGCGCTTGCCCCGGCCCGCTTAACCCTTTCCCCGCTGCACTGGCAGGGCCTGGGGGCAGCAGACCGGCAGGGGGACGGGTCCTGCAGCCAGGTGGTCGGAGAGAGGACGTGGCCACACGTGCCTCTGTGGGGACGGTGGGGACCCCGCACCCCTGTGGGGTGGTCCGGGCCCTGGGTGGGGGCAGGGACAGACGGGGCTGCTGGCACCTGGACCCCGTGGAGTCCCAGCTGTGCCACCTGTCTGTGACTCCCCGGCCGCACCCCTGCTTTGGTTTTCCAGCTAACAATGGGGTACGGGTGCTTTGTGGCTGCACACACCACCCAGGAGCAGGGGAAGCGGCTCAGGGGTGGGGAGCCAAGCTTTGCACAGGAAACCTGAGCCCCGCCAGGTGCGGAGAAGACAAAGGCGGTGCCGCCCTGCCCCTCCCCCTGCCCGTCAGTGCCTGGGGGTGCTCCGGGCCCTTGGCTGCCCAGGGGAGCCCCTCTGGGAAGGGCCCGAGGGTCCTGTGGGCTGAGGGCTGGGGGTGAGGCTGGGTTCTGGCCTCCGTGGAGAGGAGCAGGATGCGGGGGCTCAGCCCCTGGGGGTGGGAGGGCTGTGATCAAGACCCTCACGTGGCTCCAGACAACAGCCCTGGCAGAGGGGGTCCAGGAACAGGGTTGGGGCTTTGAAGCAGTGGTCCCCAACCTTGTTGGCACTAGGGACCTGTTTCTCGGAAGACGGTTTTTCCACAGACGGGGCAGGGGGTGGGGGCGGCAGAGCTCTGTGGCCTGGTCCCCAACAGGCCTTGGCTAGCACCAGGGTTTGGGGACCACAGCTTTAAAGCTCTAAGGGTCTTTGCCCAGTGGGCGTGTCCTCCCTCCCTAACCTGTCCCCTCCCACCACCCCCTCCCCATGTTGGTCGGTGGAGGGGGGCTGCACACCCATGGGGCTTGGGGCCCACGGACCTCCAGCCCTCTTTCATGTCTGGTGGGTCCTCCACCCCTCTGCAGTGGGGACCCCCTGAGCCTGCTGGACCCCCAGAGGGTCAGGAGCTAGGACCTGCAGCCCCTGCCTGTGCCTCTGTCCTCCTCCTCTGGGGTCCTCATACATGTGCACACACACTTGTTCATACTCAGGGTCAGTCACACACACACGGTTCAGACAGAAATGCTCACACAGTCACACACATGCTCAGTCACACATGCTCAGTCACACGTGCTCAGTCACACACGTGTTCAAACACAATGCTCAGTCACATACATGCTCAAACACACATGCTCAGTCACACGTACTCAGTCACACACGTGATCAAACACACATATGCTCAAACACAGGCTCAGGCACACATGATCAAACACATGTGCTCAAACACACAGGCACTATCTCACACACAAACACATGCTCAATCACACACAGGCTCAGATATCAGACACAAACGCACACATACATCCCACACTCCCCCATACACAAATACAAGAACAGCCGTGTTTGTACACACATGCATGCACACGTATGTGTACACCTGGAGCTGTGGCCAGGTGACAGCACTGCAGAGTGTCTTCTGCCCCGTCGTGGGGGCTCCGCCTCCTCATCTCATTCCGTTCTCACGGCCCATTTCCGGACCCTCCTCTGGGCTTCCTGCCTCTGTGAGCCTGGGACAGAGGTCACGGGCCGGGCGGGCGCGCGGCAGCCCAGGAGCAGAAGACGTGGTCCCGGCGGGATTGGCGCTTGCTGACCTGCCCGACCTCTCCCAGGTGCTGGGCCAGCCGTTCCCATGCAGGGCTCCCCTTCTCCAGCGAAGCCCCCCTGCCTCCCCGGCCGCGTGTGCACACCTGCACGTGCCTGCGTGTGCAAGCCTGGCCCCGACACTCGCCCCAGGACGCTCCTGCCTGCTGTCACAGCGCTGGTGTCCATCAACGTGGGTCCGATCGAGGGACCCAGGACACGCCCCCACACGGGCCCTCTGTGAGTCTGTCCGTGGGACACGGGGGGCACACGTGTACCTGTGCGTGCACAACCACCTGCCGCAGCTGGACCCCCCGGACCCAACCAGGCTGCCGGGACCTGGGCGTGGGGAAGAGGCGACTGCCCCAAGGAGCTGGGGCAGGGCCAGGCACACGGCCGGGACCCTCCCACGGACGTGGGGACGGGGCAGCCACACGGGGCTGGGGGGACACTGCTGGGTGGGGAAGGGCGACTTGCAGCCCGGCCTCCTCCTTCCTGCTGGGGGCCCCTCATGGGGCACCAGACCCTTCTGCGAGACCCCCCGTCTGAACAAGTCTGGGCCCGACCCCTCACCTGGGCAGCTCCTGGCCACACAAACACCAGCCTTGGTGCCTCTGGCCGTGGTCACCTCAGCGGAGCCAGGGGCCACGCTCAGGTCCAGCAAGGGCTACGGGGCGCGTGGGCTGCAGCTGGGGGAGGCCCGGGGGGTCTTTGGGGTGAGCATACTGGGAGAGGCCCTAGGGGACGGGGCGGGGTCCTAAGCTCTGAGATGTGTCCCATGTGAACTCCAGAGTCCCATCTACGACCGTGTGGCCCCCCAGCCGGCCCCCTTGGGTGCCTGGTCGAGGGAGGGCCTGGCCTGGTTCTGCCCCGGCCCACGCTGGGCGGGGCCGGATGAGCAAGGCAGGTGTGCCGCCCCAGGATGCGCCCGGCACACGCCAGGATGGTCGGCATCCTGCTAGGAGCGGGCGGCTCGGTCCTGGGTCTGGGGGCTTATGGGGAGTGGACAGCATCAAAACAGGCCCAAGAGAGTCCCCAGGTGGGTCCCCAACAGCCGTAACAGGCAGGGCTGGCCCGTGGCCCCCAGGGCAGTGAGGAAGGGGCCCGAGGACACGCTGGGTCTCTGCCGGGGCAGCCCCCACTTGCAGCCACAGGGCTCAGGGCTCAGTTCCCGCCAAGTACCCGGGCCAGGCCTGGAATCAGCTGGTGAGGTGGTGTCACCCGTAGACGGGCTGGACCCGGACACAGCCGTCCTCGTCCCAGGGAGCAGGTGCAGAAAAGTCCCTGCACGGCACAGACTTGTCCCTGGAAAGACTCGAAGCCCCGGGTACATTCAACAGCTGAAGCCGTGTGCTGTCCTTGAGGGTCACTTGTTTCGGGCTGTGCGTTCCCGCCTGGCACACAGCGGAGACTGGGATCATGCCGGCTCTGTCGTTCTCGTTACCCAGAGTTCTTCTGGGGTCGGCGTCCAGGGCGTGGGCCACGTCTTCCTGCCTTGCGGCAGACTGCGTGCGTTGGCTCCGGGGCTGCCCCACCCACTCAGATGTTCCCAGAGGCTGGTGGGGCCTCCCTGCCCCAGGGGAGGCTGGCGTGTGCCCCGCACCCTCGTTCTCCCTGGCAGGGCAGTGACTCCAGCGTCGGCCCCACCCGCATGGGCGCCTAGGACCCCCGCCTGCCCTCCTGCCCCTTCCGTCTGGGCAGGACGCCGGCTCCCTCCGCAGAGCAGCTGGGGACAGGCAGGCTGTCCTCGCCCCTGCCTTCCTGCTTCCCACACTGCAGCTCACCGCCCTCGCGGCCCAGCTCCTTCCTCCTACACCCCACGGCCCCCACCCTGCCCCGGGAGCACCCCCAGACCAGGCCCGGCTTCCCAGCCAACCGCCATGCTGCTCCCCCCCACAGCACCCCCAGGGTCCACCGGAGACCCTAGAGGCAGCTGGCACCCAGGGCCCAGCCCTCACCTGCCCGCTCGGCCCCACAGCTGGCCACGGCTCAAACTCGTGGTCAAGGCCCAGCCGTCCCACGGTTTCCTGGGGACCCCACAGGCTCTGGCCACCCCCGCCTCACTCCTCAACCCTCCTGTCCCCAGGGTGGGCGCCCTGTTCCCCCTGCCTCTCCAGGGCCACATCCCACAGCGTCCACAACGTCCCCTCCGAACAAGGCCCCTGGCGCTGGCCTGGCCTGGCCTCCCCACCGGTGTCCAACAGGGTCAGAACCCCGCTCCCCCCGCCCCCCACCTGCGCCTCCTCCAGGGACCCCGGCCCACCCTGCGCCGCTGGAGCCCCTGCGTGTCTGGGTGCAGGGCAGGCGCCCGGGTCAGGCGGGTTCGGGGCAAAGTCGGCGTCTGCAACGTCCTTCTCCCCAGACACCTTGGGGTCACCTCAGAACATCCGCTCTCGGGGGTTTTCCCTCCTGCCGGCACGTTCTGGGGACCTGGTGTTGCTGGTGCACACACGTGCCTGGGGAGGCCAAGGCACCCACTCGCACACGCGGCTCCTGCACCCGTGACCCTAGCGGGAGCCAGGGCTGTGGCCTCTCGGGACAGGACCCCTCAGACTGCAGAGTCTCGGGTCAGCCCCTGCCCCAATGGCTGCGGGAACGTCCAACCCGCCCCCAAACGTCTCTGTCCAAAAGCCCCAGACCCAGCACCTCCCCTCCCCCTCCTGCCCCCTCCTCCCCTCCCCCCCAGCCTGCCGCACCACCAGGCCACTCACTCTCCCCACGCAGGGACGCAGCCCAGGTGTGTGGGCAGAGCCCCCAAGGCCACCTGCCGCCCGTTCTTCCCCTGGCTCGGCCCTCTGGGGCCCTGGCGCCCAGACTGTCGTGGGCAAACACAAAGGCCCACTGTGTGACAACGTGGGAGACATGTGAACAGGGCATGGCCAGCCACAGCCTCCTGCTGGACCCTGGGCCGTGGGCAGAGGGGCTCCCCGGGGTCCTCCAGCCAGACGCGAAAGCCACAGGCTGTGAGCGCTGTGTGAGCCCGTTCCTGGGACGTGCCCCGAGCAAACGCAGTGGTGGTCAGCCGGGGCGTGGGGACCGGCTGGCTGCCCCGCAGGGCTCCCTTTGGGGCGGGGAAACGTTTCCCAGCAGTGGTTGCACAACATTGTGAATGCAAAACATGCCTCTGAACGGTTCACTTTAAAACGGTTACTTTTATGTTATGCCGATTTCTCTCCAAGTAAAGAAAACAAACTCCCTTGCAAACACGCCTCACCCCACCCCTCTCCCAGGCCCCAGAGAACACCCAGCACCTGCCTGCAGGTCCGGCTGAGCGGAGCAAGAGCAGCCCCCTCCCTTTGGCCCTCGGTCACGCCCCTACCCAGGACCTGACTGGGGGGCGGCTGGCTGGGCCGGGGCTGGTGGCAGCCGGTCGTCTCTCCTGCGCCCACTCAGTGCTGGTGAGGGTGGCCCCAGGGCACCACCAGACCCGGGAGTGGAAAAAGAGGTGGTGGTTTTCTCCCTCCCCGGCCCAGAGGCCCCAGCATCTCGGTGACACTCTCCTGCCTTGGGAGACCAATTACTGGGCGGGACCCAGAGGCCTCCTTAACTCTCCTGCTGCGGAGGGGGGAGGGGAGGGCGGTTGCATCAGAGCAGCCACTGCCCTGAGGGCGCCAGCGGCAGCACCTGGGGCCTGGGGCGTGGCGCGTGGCCGGGCAGGAAGCAGGCGGTGGCCCCTGCCCTGCACACCTGCTCTGAGTACCAGGCCAGGGGCCACCACGGCCGGTGTGAGCTGGGCCCTGGAGGGAGGGTCTGGGCTTTGCAATTCCGTCCGGACCAGGAGGCTGGTTCTAGAGCAACTTCCCACAGGGCCACTGAGCTCGCTCGAGGCCCCTCCAGGTTTCGGGGGGGGGCAGGAGGCAGGGTCCCCCTCCCTGACCTGGCCCACCTAGCCCCGCCTGCCGTGCAGGAGGCGGGAGGAGCTGACAGTCTTCCCGGCAGAACTGGGGTGTCAGGCCTGGCGCGGTGGCTCACACCTGTAATCCTAGCTCTCTGGGAGGCTGAGGCGGGCGGATCGCTCGCGGTCAGGAGTTCAAAACCATCCTGAGCAAGAGCGAGACCCCCATCTCTACTATAAATAGAAAGAAATTAATTGGCCAACTAATATATATAGAAAAAATTACCTGGGCATGGTGGTGCATGCCTGTAGTCCCAGCTACTCAGGAGGCTGAGGCAGGAGGATCACTTGAGCCCAGGAGTTTGAGGTTGCTGGAGCTAGGCTGATGCCACGGCATTCACTCTAGCCTGGGCAACAAAGCGAGACTCTGTCTCAAAAAAAAAAAAAAAAAAGAACTGGGGTGTCCTGACCCAGGGCAGCTGCTCCCAAAGGTGCCCAGACCCCCCTCCTCCCCAGGGGGTCGCCCGCCTCCTCCCCTGCCCCCCACAGCCCCGGCACCCCAGCCACAGTCACACTGGGACCCAGCCACAGACACAGAGAATGGGAACAGCCAGGGGACTTCCCTGGGGATGCCTGAGAAGGCAGGCAAGGAGGGGCCACATGACCCAGTGACCTCTTCACTGATCCCCACCTGACCTCATGGCTGACCCCCAAACCTCCCGTGGACCCTGGCCCAGGTTGGGGCGGCCAGCAGGCTCCTTCCCTGGCCACACCTTCTCCCACACGCCTGCCTGCAGCCTGTGGGGCGCTGAGGACGCCTGCGCCGAGGAGAGAGAACCTTCCAGAAGTGGGGCTGTGTGTCCAGGCCAAGACCAGGGCTCCCAGGAGACCAGTGCTAGAGGGCGGGTGAGACCAGGAGGTGCAAGGCCAGAGCAGGGGGAGGACAGGCAGAGCCAGGGAGGAAGTGGGCACAGGCGGGGCCGGGCTGGGGCTGGGGCCTAGGAGACCTCCTGGCGCTCACAGCCCCTCACCTGGCACAGGTGCCCCCGGGGCTCCCCTGAGGCTGCGCCAGGGCTGCCACCATTCCCGCATTCCCACCATGATGAAAGCAGGCCCTGCCCACCAGCTGACCCAGGCAGGTCAGGGGTCAGAGGCCACAAAGCAGCAGAGCCTGACAAGGACCAGCATGTAGGGGCACAGCTGGGGAACCCCACCCTGGCAGGGGCAGGGGGCAGGGGGCGGGCAAGGGCAAGGGCAGGGCCTTTTCCCACAGGCCGGGAGAGGCGCCCTTGCACCCACCACCCCCTGGCACCATGTGGGGGCCCACCCTCCGCCCTGCCTAGCTCTGGCCAGAGCCCAGCCCCCCTGAGAATCTGCACCCAAATCAGATGCTAATGCTGCTGCCGCTGCTTTGGAACACAAATGTGCCCCATATGCAAAGCCGGGCTGGGCTGGGCATCGGGAGGTCTGCCCGGCACGGCAGAGCCGGTGAGAAGATGCGAGCGGCACAGCATCCAGGACCTCCTGACGGCTCCGGCCAGAGCCCTCCACGGGGTCGGGGGTCGGCCGTGGCCTGGGAAGGGGCTCGGCCGCCTCTTGCTCGGCCAAAGCCTCTGGGGGGGGTCAGCCGCCGACTCTGAGAACACTTTTAAATAAAGCCAGAGCTGGTTAAAAGTTGCAACTTGACCTTAAATTCCCCTCTGCCTGGGGAAAGGTCGGTGGGACCTCACTGCCCCCCCCCCCCCGCTGGCCTGGAGGGGGCTGGTCCAGGGGCTGCAGTGGGGGGAGCGTGTGCGGGTCCCCTGGAAGTGGGGCACGCCCTCGAGTTTTACCTCTAGATTGGGGCGGGGGTGGGGGAAGAATTGAACCGAGTTCCAGACATCATTCATTCATTCACTCATTCATTTATTGGGCAAATGCCCACGGCGCCCGTGGCGTGCTGGCTCCACCTGGACTCCTGGTCACCCCTAAACAGCACAAAGGGCCCAGTCCGGTGGCTAGGCCCACATCTGCCCACATGACAATCGAAGAGAGGGTCTCACGGGGATTTAGGATGAGACACGTATGTGGAACGTGGGCCGACTGGAGGCTTCACGGGGCGGGTGGGGGTGCTGAAAGGGGAGAAGGGTGTGTGGGGGCCACTGGGGGGGGCCGAGCAAGCGGCTCGGGGGCTCTGGGCACCTCTGAGTGGGGGCTGGGAGAGAAAGTGCTCATGGCAGAGGGGCGACCCACCTGCTCAGCCCCGCAGTGTGGCTGGCTGTGGCAGAGACAGCGAGTCTGGACAGTCTTCAAGGCGTGGGGCGGCCCTGGGGCCCCCCCGGCACGAGCGTAGTTGGGCGAACGCAGACACGTTTGCGGGACACGAGGGCGTCCCCCCTCCCCAGGCTGCAGCGCAGGTGGGACAGTGGAGGTTCGGGCCACCTGTGGCCTCTGTGACAGAAAGACCACAGACTAGAAAATGCAGAACTGAGAAGAGGCACGATATTTATTTAGAACCTAAACGGATGGCAAGTTTCTAAAAACTGACAAATGCCACGAACATCATAAGCCCCAGAAGGTGCTCAGATTTTCAGTACCTCCTGAGGGACGCAGAAGAGCAGGCGTGTGCGTGTATTCCCGCACACGTGTGTGCCTGAGCTCTGTCCATGCGGTGACATCCGAGAGCAGTGAGCACATCCCGCCCGGATCTTGGCTTCTAAACTCCGTTCTCCTAGGAAGGGAGCCCGGCTACTTGTAGATAGGGAGGCTTCTGCTCGAGACACCGGACATCAGAGCGAACGGCAGCAGCAGAGAACAGAACTCACGGGAGGGCTGTGACATGTTTAACAAGTGGGGCCAGGGGAAGCTCTTCCTCGTCCTGGAGCATCAGCCGACGGGGTGGAAGGAATGACGTCCCTGAGACTGTCCTACCCGAAGACGTAACCAGATCTAACTGCGAGGAGACCATCAGCAAACCACACGGAGGGGCTTTCTACTAAGGCCCTGCCTGGAGCCTTCAAAGGGCCGGGGGGAGGCTGGGGAATGTTCTGTTCCAATGGTGATGAAGGCCAGGGTGTGGTCCGGGCAGGGTCCCCTGGGACACGCCTCGGACCAGACACCGGCTATGAGGTGGGGACCCCTGCCCCGGGCGCCGTCCCTTGCTGGGGGTCCTTGTTCACAGACAGACACACACCTGCCGGCGCTCAGGCCCGCAACTTGCAATCGGTCCCGGAAGAAACTTAGGACCGAACTTGTAACTTTCCTGTAAATTTGAAATGATCTCAAAATAAAAAGGGAAACAGCACCACGGAGGGAAGGAAGATTCTAAAAACAAACAAACAGGCTGGGCGCGGTGGCTCACACCTGTAATGCGAGGCTGAGGCGGGAGGATCATTTGAGATCAGGAATTCGAGACTCAGTCTCTACTAAAAATAGAGGCCAGGCGTGGTGGCTCACGCCTGTAATCCTAGCACTCTGGGAGGCCGAGGTGGGTGGATTGCTCAAGGTCAGGAGTTCGAAACCAGCCTGAGCAAGAGCGAGACCCCTGTCTCTACTATAAATAGAAAGAAATTAATTGGCCAACTAATATATATAGAAAAAATTAGCCGGGCATGGTGGCGCATGCCTGTAGTCCCAGCTACTCGGGAGGCTGAGGCAGCAGGATCACTGGAGCCCAGGAGATTGAGGTTGCTGTGAGCTAGGCTGACGCCACGGCACTCACTCTAGCCTGGGCAATAAAGAGAGACTCTGTCTCCAAGAAAACAAACAAACCACAACAACAAAAAATCCAAGGCCCCAAACCGGCCTCCGACTTTCACAGGCCTATGCTGGGGAGGGGTCTGCACTGGGCGAGGTCTCCCATGGGCCTCCAGGGAGGCCGCGGGCTCCATCAGGGTGTGGGAAGCCGAGAGGGGCTGGGACCCTCGGCCAGGGGAGAGTGAGCAGCTGAGCCTTCGAGGCCAGGATGGAGGCAGAGCCTTGCAGAGCCCAACGGCGAGCTGAGAGAGCAGGTGCAGACCCACCCCGGCCCCAGGGCTAGGGGAGCTGGGAGGGGTTAGCTGGGAGGTCTGAGGACCCCCAGGTCCACCCCAGGTGTGAGGAGGGGTGAGCACGCCGGGTAGGGGGTCTGGGGACTGGCTGAGACCCTGCAGGGCCTCCCGGGCTGCTCTAGGCCCCGCTGGGCGGTGGAGAAGTCGGAGGTCTTGGCCTGTGTGCGTTGATTGCTGGGGGCTGCCAGCCAGGCCGGGGTGAGGAGCTGAGCAAGCACCTGCGGCCAGGTGTGTCCCGGAGCCTTGTGTGTCGGTTGGCCCGTAGCCATCATCGGGCAAACATGTTTTCCTAAAAAGCGTGCTAGCTCATCATGTTGAACAGCTTCCTTCTCTTTTTTTTTTTTTTTTTTTTTTCTGAGACAGGGTCTCACTCTGTTTCCCTGGCTAGCGTGCCGTGACGTCAGCCTAACTCACGGCAACCTCAAACTCCTAGGCTCAGGCGATCCTCCTGCCTCAGCCTCCCGAGTAGCTGGGACTACAGGCATGCGCCACCGCGCCCGGCTAATTTTTTCTGTATATTTTTAGTTGGTCAATTAGTTTCTGTCTATTCTTAGTAGAGGCAGGGTCTTGCTCTTGCTCAGGCTGGTCTCGAACTCCTGAGCTCAAAAGATACGCCCGCCTCGGCCTCTCAGAGTGCTGGGATCACAGGCGTGAGCCACCGCATGCCTGGCCTACAGCCTCCTTCTCAGACACTTCTGCTCGCTAAAAGACACAGGCAGGCCGGGCGCCCCCCCCCCCCCCCCCCCCC
>VSMD01104645.1:13247-60840 GCA_008750895.1 Mirza zaza
CCCCCCCCCCCGCCCCCCCGCAGGGCCAGCCTCACTGCCCGAGGCAAGGTTAGGGTTAGGGTTAGGTCTCGCCTCCCTGTCCCCCCGCCCCAGTCTCTCAGGGCGGGACCCCACAGCCCTTGCCCCCCGCCCCCAGCTGGCTATCAGGGTTAGGGTTAGGGTTAGGGTTAGGTCTCGCCTCCCTGTCCCCCCGCCCCAGTCTCTCAGGGCGGGACCCCACAGCCCTGTCCCCCCGTCCCAGTCTCTCAGGGCGGGACCCCACAGCCCTTGCCCCCGCCCCCAGCTGGCTATCAGGGTTAGGGTTAGGGTTAGGGTTAGGTCTCGCCTCCCTGTCCCCCCGCCCCAGTCTCTCAGGGCGGGACCCCACAGCCCTTGCCCCCCGCCCCCAGCTGGCTATCAGATGTTGAGGCCCAACAGCAGCTCATGCAGGTGACAGCGGCAGGGCCAGGCGCCAGGTCAGCATCCCTGACTACGGGCCAGCCTGACTGCGTGCACGTCACTTGGGACAGGCAGCCACTGTCCTTCCCGCGGCCTCGGCTTCTCCGGGAGTCGGGGCGGCCGACTCACTGGGCCACGTCCCCCCGTCTGTCTCCTTGGGGCCCCGATGCCTCTGCCCCAGCAGGACACCAGCAAAGGCCACCGGTGGGACCACCGAACACATCCACGTTCAAATGAATGTTTTGTTTGTGATGGTTTTGGATGCGCCGGGAAGCCGCAAAGATACACGCGGACCCCGGGGGCCCCAAACCCACCGTGGGCATCTGGCGTTAGGACGAGTCCGTCACGATGAGCCGCTCTCGATACGTCACTGTCCACCACGCCCACCTGCACCCTGGTCTCCTGGCCCCTCGCCCACGTCCTCCTCCATCCCCGCGTCCCATCCAGGGTCCCCTGGCACAGTCAGTTGTCACGTTTCCTTCCGTTCCTCCCCCCTGTGACAGTTTCTCAGATTTTTTTCCTTTTTTTTTTTTAATGACCTTGACAGTTTTGGGGAGTGCTGGTCAGGTTTTGTAGGATATCCCTTGACTTGGGCTTGTCTGATGTTTTTCTCCTGCTCAGACGGCGGGGGGCAGAGGGGAGCGTGGGCTTTGGGGGGGACGGCCGCGAAGACGACGCCCTCCTCGTCACATCCAATCGGGGTCCACGTCATCGTCACTGCCGAGGTCAACCCCGGTCACCTGGGGCTGTGGTGGCCACGTTTCTCTGACAGTGGGACTTAAAAGATAACCTTGCATTTTAAGTCCAAATATTTTTAGACTCCTCAGCTCATTACTGCTTTTGTCATATACAAAGATTAATTAGTTAACTAAATTTTTTTTTTTTTTTTGAGACAGAGTCTCGCTTTGTTGCCCAGGCTAGAGTGAGTGCCGTGGCGTCAGCCCAGCTCACAGCAACCTCAAACTCCTGGGCTCAAGCAATCCTGCTGCCTCAGCCTCCCAAGTAGCTGGGACTACAGCCATGTGCCACCATGCCCGGCTAATTTTTTCTATATATGTTAGTTGGCCAATTAATTTCTTTCTATTTATAGTAGAGATGGGGTCTCGCTCTTGCTCAGGCTGGTCTCGAACTCCTGAGCTCAAAGGATCCGCCCACCTCGGCCTCCCAGAGAGCTAGGATTACAGGCGTGAGCCACCGCGCCCGGCCAGTTAACTAAATTTTTAAGACAGAGTCTCACTCTGTTGCTTGGACTAGAGTGCCGTGGCGTCAGCCTAGCTCACAGCAACCTCAAACTCCTTTGCTCAAGCGATCCTCCTGCCTCAGCCTCCCGAGTAGCTGGGACTACAGGCCAGAATAGCTGTGACTACAGGCATGCGCCACCATGCCCCGCTAATTTTTTCTATATATTTTTAGTTGGCCAATTAATTTCTTTCTATTTATAGTAGAGACGGGGGTCTCGCTCTTGCTCAGGCTGGTCTCGAACTCCTGATCTCGAGCGATCCTCCCGCCTCGACCTCCCAGAGTGTTAGGATCACAGGCGTGAGCCACCGCGCCCGGGCACAAAGATTCATTTAGATTCACTCGCCGTTCGCACGTCGAACCTCCCACCTGGCGTCGTCCTGCTGCCGGTGGCGAATGCTCCCCGGTCTTCTGTCCTGGCTCCGGTCTGCTTTGCTTTTGTTTCTGAAGGTGAAACGCCTGTCACTCTCGCTCCGAAGCAGACACGTGGCGTCCGCAGTCACGTCAAGGCCACCGTCCCGCTGCCTTCCCTGTCCGCTGTCCCCGTGGGCGCGTTGGCCTCTTGTTCCTCTCCGGCCGCTGTCAACGTCCGTGCTCGGCTTTCCGGGTGGTTCAGGCCAATGACGAGCTGCGGATTTCTGTTTCTCCACCCTCCTTGGGAGTCACGCACGGGGCCTCTGGAATCTGTTCTGATGTCTCTCCACCGTTCTGGAAAGTTCTCGGACAGTATCTCTTCTAATGTTAATTTCTCCCATCTCTGTTTTTCCAGTTCCTTGTATGCGTTCCCTGTATGCATTCTGCCCTTCCGGTCTCATCCGTCTCCTCTTCTTTCGAGCTCTGGAGCCTCCGCTCTGGGTGAGTCTCTCCAACCTGCCTCCCAGATCCCCGGTTTCTTTCCAGCTATTTTCAACCTCCTGTTAAGCTTCATCCATTGAGTTATTACAGGTTTTACAGGTTTACAGGTTTTACAGTTATTACAGGTATTACAGGTCGAGGTTATTACAGGTTTTCATTGCTAAGAGTTCATTCTCAGTTCTTTTCTCGGACCTACCGGATGATGTGCATACGCTCCAGTTCTCTGCAAATGTCAAACGTGTCTTCTCTTTTTCCGACAGTGATTTCGCCGTGTTTTGGTCTGTTGTCCCCTGCGCGTCTGCCGTCTGTTGTCCCCACGGCTCTGGCTGGTGGTGGCCCCGTCCACACACGCTGGTTGTCAGTGGCTACAGTGATGGGGCCGTCCCCATTCACTTCTCTGCTGCAGGCGCCTGGGACACTGCCCGTCTGGGCCCAGCTTGGCCCCTGGAGGAGCTGGGTGACTGCAGCTGGGGCCGGACAGCCTCACGGGGCGGGGGAGTATCATTCTGCTTCGTCTTCACTTCAGGGTGGACCTTCGGGGCTCCGGGTCTTGTGGGGAGGGTCTCCGGGTCGATGCCCCCCTCCCCACACGCCTGGCTGGGGGCCGAGATTTGGTTTCGTCCACAGCTCCGAGGACAAAATCCACACAGCTCCTGCCGACCTGGGACAGGGCCTTTGGGGCTCACTCGCCTCTGGAGACCCTGTTTCCCGTTGGTTCTGGCTGGACAAGTTCTCGTCGCCGCTGGGCTCTTCGAAGCGTCAAGCAGGTGGTCGGGTCACTTCTGTGTTTTCACGCAGCCCCCTGTGACCAGGCAGGCCCTGGAGGGGCCATGTCCTCCTCCTCCTCGGAGCACCCTGGGGACCCCACCCCTCTGCGGCCTCTCTGTCCCCTCCGTGGCTCCGTCACCTGTTCCCCAGCCGGGAACCTGGGGGGCCTCATGGCACACAGACCCCAACTGCCCTCATCCCTGCCAGCGGGCAACCGGTGTTTCCCACCTAGGCATTGGAAACACCCAGAAAACCCCACTCGCCACCTGCCCAGTGGGGACCCGCAGGCCGTCTGAGCGGAGAAGACCTGGCAGCTTGGGAAGAGAGTTCCGGGTTCTTCCCAGACTCCGATGTCACGGCGTCCGGACGCCACCCTTGGGCACCTGTCTCCATCCCCACCCACCCGGCCGGTCCCCAGGGAGGGGGCCTGAGACTCGAGATGCCTGGGGTGGGGCAGACCCTCTGAAGGTGTGCGGTGACCGGCGGCCGGCTGGCTGGGCCTGGCACCTGAGCAGCCCTGGGGTCCTGACGACGGTGGCTGTGGAGGATTGTGGGGGGGGGGGTGTCATGAGGAACAAATGAGAAAGTGGGCCGCCTGGGAGCAGGTGTCTCGGAAGACGGACACAGGTGTTCGGACTTCGGGTTCTGTGCTTGCTGCTGACACCTTCCTGTGCATTCGGAAGAATTCGGGGGTACGGTCTGGGGAAGGACACAGGAGCTTAAGGGGCTCAGGCAGAGGGTGCCCAGGTCAAGGCCAGGTCCAGCTGCAGGAACTGTCCGCCGCTCCAGCAGCCTGTGGCGCCCACCAGGCAGGGCCTGGCTCAGGATGGGGCTCCCGGGCGCTGGGCTGCTCTGCCCCGTGGCCCCCGTGGGCAGGCCCAAGCCTCACGTGGGGACCAGCGTCTACAGTGACTTCCTGGCCCCAGGACTGCCCGGCAGGGCAGCACAGGGACGTCGGGCTGAGGGCAGCTGGGCCTTCCTGGCTCGAGCCCTGGAGCTCTGAGCTTGGAGCGACTAATGGGCCCCTGGGTGGGGGTGAAAGGAGATCAAAGAGGGGTTCAGGGGTCCCCCGCTCTGTAGCTTGTAATTATGGCGGGGGGGGGGGCAGCCAGGCTCCCCTGGAGGCACAGCGGGAGGTGCAGCCTGGCGGGAAGCACCTGTCCCTGGGGATCAGGAGCAGGAAGTGCAGCCGCCGCAGGTCCAGCCCAGCCCTGGGTGCTACAGCCCCACCCAGGCGGCCTCCTGCCAGGCAGGAGGGGTCTCTGCTAGGGGCAGGAAAGGCTCTGCTGGGAGGTCTGGGGAGGTGGACGGTGCTGGCGCCCCTGCCCCGGCCCCTGGTCCTGCTCTCACCCCAGACTCCAGGGTCAGGCACTGCTGGGTCAGCCCGCCCACTGCCACTGTAGGAGACGGTTTTCCTCCCAGATTTCTGGAACGGAAGTCTGCCTGCACCCCAGGGCAGTGCTGACAGGGACGGAGCAGAGTTAGCCCACAGACCCGGCCCCAGTGAGGGGAGGGGCCACCAGACCTTCCCACAGGTCACAGAGGGCTGGGGGGTTGGTGACAGCTCTGCCCCCCGGTACAGGGTAGGCAACTGAGCTGAGCAGGCGGCCCCCAGAGCACACTCACCCCTGCCCCGGGTGCTGGCGCTGTCCTGGCCAAGAGCTTGAGTCCCAGGGGCCGTGGCACCTGCCACCCCCACCTTGGTGCCACGGGGCCCGGGCCTGAGCAAGTGCCCTGAGTGTCATTCGGATGCGCCAGACGTCCTCGGGTGGCGCCCAGGCCAGGCGGAGCAGGCGGCCTGTGAGGCCCCCGTCCACACCTCCCAAGCACACGGCTTCTGGACCTCCTCTCTGAGCAGGTCCTCTCCCGGTTGTGGAAGCCGCCCCTGGCGCCCCCCAGCACCTGCCCCATCTAATGCCAGGAAAGCCCCCGAAGCCCACACAGAGGGCTGGGCAAAGGGGAGGAGCCAGCACAGGTGTTCCTGTGCTTGTGACCCTCCAGGGGCCAAGCTGGCCCGCCCTGAAGTGCTAACCCTGA
Source organism: Mirza zaza (assembly GCA_008750895.1). NCBI lineage: Eukaryota > Metazoa > Chordata > Mammalia > Primates > Cheirogaleidae > Mirza > Mirza zaza. The sequence goes on from VSMD01104645.1 coordinate 18,585, forward strand.
GTCCTCCACCCCTCCCCCCGCACTGTCCGGGAGGGACAGCCACCCTGGCACGAGGGGGAACCCTGGTCCCTGAGCCAAGGGGTGGGAGACCCTGCGCCTGCGTCTGTGGTGGCAGCTTTACAGGAGTCGCCTGGGCCCAGAGCACAATGGCCCTTTGTGCACCTGCCCCACCCAGGAAGGCCTCGGCCTAGCCGGGGCTGGGGGGTGGGGGGGCCGAGTCCACCAGTGCAGGGGGTGGTTTTGGCCGCCCCTCCCAGGCTGGGCCTTCCCGAGCGGAAGCCAGGCAGCCAGGCCTCTCTGGTCCCTGGAGAGCCACCCCCACCTGCTCCCTCCCGCCGTGACCAGGCAGCACCCAGCAGGTGGTAGGTGGCCGGGCAGGAAGCTGTGTCTGGCAGCCTGGGGTCCTGTTGGTTCCGACACCCAGTGCAACCTCCTTGGGACGTGGGCCTGGTGTGGGCGGCCCCACGCTGACAGGCTCAAGCCAGCCGGAGGCTCAGGCCCCGCCCACCATGCCCCACACCTGCTCACATCCCTGGAGCGTGGGGGAGGGGAGGCCGGGCACCCCGCAGGCGCCGGACCCTGCTGCACCCCAGAGCTGGCAGCAGCCTCAGCCGCTCGGGGAGGGGCAGCCTGGCCAGCTCAGGGCCTCGGAGCTGGGCGTTAGCATAGCCAGGGCATTGAGGGTCCGTGTGGCCCAGGCTGGGGCCTGGCATTGGATGGGGCAGGTGCTGGGGGGCGCCAGGGGCGGCTTCCACAACCGGGAGAGGACCTGCTCAGAGAGGAGGTCCGGAAGCTGTGTGCTTGGGAGGCGTGGACGGGGGCCTCACAGGCCGCCTGCTCCGCCTGGCCTGGGCGCCACCCGAGGACGTCCGGCGCATCCGAATGACACTCAGGGCACTTGCTCAGGCCTGGGCCCCGTGGCACCAAGGTGGGGGTGGCAGGTGCCACGGCGCCTGTGTCCTGGGCTCCCAGGCCCTGCCCCGAGCCGCTGGCCGGTGCCCGGCATGGCCCACAGGGCCAGGCCCGCCATGGGAGACGGGTTCCGACAGCAGCACCACGGATACACAGGGCTCCTGGGGCCTAGGGCCAGCGTCCGCTCTCGTTCTCGCCCCTGGGCATGGTAGCACCCCATCGGAGAGCGTGTGCAGACGGACGGTCAGACCCTAGTGTGGCGAGGGGGCCCCGTGTTCCCGCCAGAAGCCCCCAGAGAACAGGCTTTCTACCTTGGCAGAGAAGAGCCTCTGCCAAGCACAGGAGAAACTGAGGCAGAGTACCAACCATGGCTAGTGTAGCACAGGAGAAACTGAGGCAGAGTACCAACCTGCCCCGGGTGCTGCTCGGGCAGCACAGGAGAAACTGAGGCAGAGTACCAACCATGGCTAGTGTAGAAGGTGTCAGAAGGCCCTGCAGTCCTTGTCAGGGCACAGACCCCTGTCCGGAGCCCCCGGCTGTACGGCCACCGTCCCCACACCCGGGACCCTAGCCACGACCCACCCCACACCACCAGCCAAGCCCAAGACTGCTGAAGGCCCTAGACCCTGCTTCTGCCCCCCTGCCGCCCCGGGACGTTGGCCCAGCCCCTCCGGCCTCCTCCCTGAGCCAGTTCCAAGGGTCCTTTCTGCTTGGCTGGGCCCCGCTCTCAATGTCCCCCCCACCCCCCGGGCAGGTGGGGACTCAGCCTCGAGCAAGCCCAGACCCTCTGTCCCCACCGTGTCCTGGGAACTTCCCCGTCCGGCCACCCTCTGGGCTGGGCCGTGCGGCTGGGCCGGCCTTAGAGACCGAGTGAGTGAGGGGCCGCAGGGGCCTGGGACAGGGCCAGCCCCCTCCCCCGACCAAGATGCCGACAGCAATACTCTGGGTTTGGGGGGAGTGGGCAATGCCTCAGTCTCCCCAAAGCGCAAGTGCCCGCCAGCCAGAGGTGCCCCTCCCCCACCCAACGCAGACACCCTGAGCCGGCATCAGGGTGGGCTGGGGGTCCTGAGAAGCCTGCGGAGGGGCTGTGGGGTCAGAGGTCAGAGGTCGACAGCTTGCAGACGCCCTGCCTGGGGCTGGGGACCAGACCAGCTTCTCTGGGGTGGGGACGGGTGCTGGGCCAGGCGCCCCCAGCCCCGCTCAGCTGAGGAGTGAGCTCGTGGGGTGTCAGGTGGACTCAGAGCCGTCGGGGTCACAGAGGCAGCCCGAGGGGCACAGGGCGGCCCCTGGGGGACGATCCTCAGCCCAGAGGGCAGGCGGACGGGAGCTACAGCCCGCAGCCCGGGGGACGGGACGGGTCTCACAATTAGCCGTTTCCAACAGAGCTGCAGCTCGTTATGGAAAATAGTTGGGCCCCTGGGATGGCTCTGCCTGTGGGGCTAATTACTGGGATCGTTTGTCGGTTCATTAGGGGGCCTCCCCCGGGAGCAGCGAGAAACAAACATGCGTGTGGAGTCCCAGGCCGTCCTGGGAGGGTGGGTAGGCCTCCTCCCCGACGGAAGGGCCTGTCCTCCAAGCCCAGACCACAGCCCCCCAACAGGAACCCTGGCACATCCCCGTCCAGGAGCTCCAAAGTGAACCCCAAGAGCTGAAATGAGGGCCCCCGCCCAGGGTGTGGGTCTGGGGTCACACGGCCCCTCGAACCCCTGTGTGAGGGGTTGGACCCTGGGCCCACCAGCCCACAGCGGGCCTCATCCGTGCTGGGCCCTCCTTGCGGGGCAGGCTCCGTCGCGGGGGGAAGAGGGGTGCAGGGGGGCCTCTAGACGGCACCGTCCACGGCGCCGGGGCCTGGAGGGGCTCAGGCCAGCAGAGCCCCTCACCTGGTTTTTGTTCGACCTCAGCAGCAGCGAGCAAGGTGGAGCAGGAATGCGCGGCCACCACCACCGCCCGCCTGTGCCTGCGTCACCCGAGCGGCCTCCCTCCCGGCCTATGGGAGCCCGGGGGACACACCTGTCGGGGCCCCGCAGCAGAGATTGGCCGCCGGGAGCAGGCACCTGCGTGGGGGGGGTGGGCGGCAGCTACATGTAAGGCGAGCCCAGGCCGGACCGGCTCTTCCCTCCCGGCCCCTCCTCGCCCACTCCTCCCATTGTTCCCGGCTCTGCGCTCTCCTAAAAGCCGTGGGAGCCGTCTACCTGTGCACCTTCAGACTTCCTCTTTCCTCCGCGCCAGAGCCTCACCTGGAGGGGAGGCAGGAAGTTCACCTTCACGGGGAGGCCGGAGCTGGCGACAGGTCCTCAGAGTGACCTGCCCGAGCCTCGCTGGCCCGGCTCTCTCCGGAGCGGCTCCCACCCCCTGGGCCGCCGCCACTGTGCTGGCCCCGCAGGGCTGGGGTGGGAGCGGCCTCCTGCCCTGCTCCCTGGCAGCAGTCGTGGAACCTGTCGGGGCAGGTAAGGGCGCCAGGAGGGAGGCCGAGCAGACGTGCGGGGGGAGGACACCCAGGCCCTGCCGTGGCCGTGGCTGTGGGCAGCAAGGACGGAGCTCAGCGGGGTGCTGGGCGTCACGGGCACGTCCTCTCTGAGGAGAAGCTAGGCCCCTGGCGGCGGCTGCGGCTGGTCGCGGGTGCGGAGCCATCTTGGGCTGCGCAGGACCCGCACCGGGTCCTCTCGAGGCCACCGGGCGTGGGGACCCTCCAGCCTCCAGCCCCCGGGCAGGGTGTGGGCAGAGGGCAAGCGCTGAGAGGGCTCGAGTTCCCGCCGACATCCACCTGACAACAAGACCTTCTAGAAAGTTCTTTCCCGGAGCAGCCACTGATGTTCCAAGGTACTTTGTTCCACGGTAGGAAGGTGGTCACCGCAGAGGTGGGTGCGGGGAAGGGTCTGGCCCGGTTTGACGCCCACGTCTCTGCGGGCGGGTTCCTGGGGTTTGCCCACGGGCAGGGCTTGGCCGCGCCAGGGCAGGATGCGGAGCACCCCTCCGGTCAGAGGTGGGCCCAGCCCCGCGGGTGACAGTGGGACCGTGTCGGCCGGCGCTGGTCTGGGCCAGACCCGGGCTCCTCACCTGCCGGTTTCTGAGGCACCAGCGGAGCCGAGAGCTCCGTGGAGAAGGTGGCGGCTGCTCCCAGCCCCGCACTGGGCCCAGGGCGGGCCCGGGGTCTGTTCTGAGGTTCGTGCGCTTAAACGTGAAGCTGCAGAGCAGCAGTGACCACGGCCGTACAGATAACTGGTCTGGGGTCTGCGTAAGGCCTGACCGTGCCAGGAGGCCACCCACGCCAGCCGTGGACTTGCTGCGGGGCACCGAGAGCTGCGTCCACACTGGGGCTTCCGTGGACCCTCTGGGAGTTTGGGAGCTGAGAATGCGGATGGGGTGAGGTGGATTAGTCTGGGCCGTGACATAGGTTCATTGTTCTTGATGAACAAGACTCTCAGGGCATGAAAATGCAATGTTTTAATCAATCCACTGTGAGCGTTTTAGGCCCCTTTTTTTTAGGCTGAGTATCCGGAAAAACAGGTCGGTTTCATTTTGTTTCGTTCCTCTAGTAACCCGGATGAAACGTTTAATAGTTAGCACGACCGACCTGCGCACAGCAGCATATTGAATCAGACAAAAACTAAGTTTTGCATGTATGAAAATGCAAACGCACCACGAAACATGGACACAGTTCGCCGCGAATTTTCAGACGTTTCGGTCGTCTGCAAAAGGACTTTATTTGCAAAATCGGTTCGTCGGAATGTTTTTATGGTGTTTAGGAGAGGACGGAAAGGAGGTTACCCGCCCCATGGGGAGCCTGGTCCGTCCTCCGCCGCGGGGTGGGCGTGGGATGGCCCAGTGCGCGGCCGCCCCACCAGGGCCATGGAGGTGCCGCCACGGGGTGAAATGGCGCCTCTGCCTCGCAGACGCGTAGCTCCAACGACGACGCCGAGGAAAGGGCCAAGTGTAGACAAGCCAAGCTTCTCGCCGCCCCGCCCAGAGCCCTCGGTGGCGTCGGGGCCTGGCTGACCCGCAGCTGGGGAGGGTTGGATTTCAGGCTTTGTTCTCTGCGGCCATTGATTAAGCCTGTCAGGCAGGTTAACCAGCCGGTGGGTTTTCTCGCTGGGACCGAATTCCTGGGCTGCTCCCACCCAATCCGGCAAGCAGTTCGGGGTTGGCCTGGGGGGCTGCGGCCTCCCGGTTCCCAGGCTGCACCTGGTCCTCACGGTGATGATTAACCTGGCGCCCCTGGGCCCAGGAGCATGACGCCGCCCTACTTCCCACGACAGTTGACCAGGAAAGCGCCTTAGGGACTCTCGGAACCCAGGGGACGACTATTTTTGCTTTTCATTTCTTGCTCTGTGGCCACAATAAGCAGCTGCCTCCCGCCTGCGCTCTGGCCACCCCTCCCTGCACCAGGCAGGGCCCCCTCACTCAGCCCTGGGACCTTGTCAGTCTTTCCCTACGGTGTTTCTCCCGTGCGTTTACAGGTTCTGAGCTCAGAGAGAACCGGGGATTCTGCCCTGGACCTGAGGAAGGAGGAGTCTCTGTCCCAGAAGCTCACAAACTCCAGGCCACGAGCCTGCAGGGTCCTGGGACCCCGGGCGCCCCGAGCAGGGCCAGCCCTCAGCGGCCACGGGCCCTGGGGACCCCAGGCTCTGGCCCCACAGGCCGCGCAGGAGGCCGGGCTGCCCAGCCGGTGGGCCGGGGAACGGGTGTGGCCCCAGCTATGGGACAGACACTGGGCGCCTGCCCTGGCCCTCTCCAGCCCCCATGCGGCCCGGCAGCCGGGGGCAAAGCTGCAATTTTACTCAGTTCTGAAAGGGGGAAAAAGTGAAACTGCATTCCTGAAGCACTGATTTAATGAGGTTGGTGGGGCAGTCCGGAAAGGTGAGGGAAGGGGAAGGTGTGTCTGCCTGGTGTCCGGGGAACACGGCAAGGAGCCAGGCTGTGGGGTCACCCCGAGTGGGGGCACAGTGTCTCCGAGGGCCCAGCCACCAGCGAAGCCCCTCCGTCCCCACCTGCTGGGCCCGTGCAGGGGTCAGGTCCCCTGAGAGACATGGCTGGAGAGCCAGGGGGACCGGGCTGCGGGTGGGGCGGTGGGGCGGCGGGGCGTGGAGGCGGCCTTTGTTGTGGTCGGCTGGAGCCGGCACAGGGCCTGAGCCCCTCCCTGCAGCCTATGTGGGTGGAAGGTGCCGGAAAACTCGAAGAGCTGCTTTGGCCAGCTTTCTGGGCCCAGGCAAAGCCTGTGTAGGGACAGAAGGCACAGCCAGTGTGTCTGGTGGCGTGAGGAGCCTGGATCTGGCCCCAGAGTGTCTCCAGCACAGGGCACCCAGGGGCTCTTGGCTCTAAGCAGGGCCAGGTGTGGGTCCTGGGCAGGGAGGGGCCCCAGGGCCACCTGCTTCCTTGCCCCCCATTCTGAACAGCCCCTCCAGGTGGGCCCTGCAGGCGCCCGGCTTGGTGTCTGCCTCCGTTTTGGGGGCTGCTGTCTCCAGCTGCTCTGGAGTTGGGCCCTGGCCAACGGGTGCCCCAGCCCCAGCCGGGCAGGCCGCCCCTCTGCCACCTCTTGCCCTTGGAGGAGGGGCCCGGCCGGGCGGGGAGGAGGCTGTCCTGCCTTGGAAGGGCTGCTGGGGCCTCGTCCTGGGGACAGAGGCCCATTGTCCCTCGGCAGCTACCAGCCCAGACACAGGCACGCACACTCACGCACACTGGGACCCCTAGGCCCGACACGCAGGCCTTTCTGTGGGATCAGAAAGGTCCCCGACCCGGCCCTGGCCCACCTGGCCTGCTCCCCCAGCCCCTGGCCTGTCCCCTGGGCCCCTCGGGCACTGCCCCAGGGGCTCACCCTGGGGCCCCAGACTTCCCGCAGAGCCCCACAGAGCGGGCTGAAGACCCTCACCAGCCCCTGCCCCCACCTTGGGCCCGAGTGCCCCACGGAGCCCCCGCCCGACCCCCACTGGCGGCCCCAGACCTATCGGGCGGCCGTGGCCATCTTACTGGGCAGCATTGGATGGTGTCTGGTCTCTAATACTGCCTGGTAATGATGACGGCGGAGCCCTGCACGCAGCAACGGGGCCGCCCCCCTACCCCCGCCCCGGCCCCCACCCCATCCTGCCTACAGCTTCTGGGTGGGGCTCCAGGGAGACACTGGACCTGGGGGCGGGGGTCCCTGGGCACCCCTTCCCAGCCCCCAGAGAGAAGGCTTCCTGCAGCTGCCTGAGGACACGGGCCGAGATCTGGGATCAGACACTGGGCAGGTGCCCCTGCCCCACCCAGCAGGTGTGGGCTGAGCAGAGCCCACAGGGCGAGGCCCGGCTGCAGTCACCTGCTCAAGGCCGCACCCAGAACCACCAACCTTGTGGGGCCTGTGCCCACCCTGCCCGGCTGGCTCTTCCTGGCCACCAGCCGCCTTCCCCTCCTGCCGGCAGGTGGGCGGGCGTGAGCAGCAGGCAGCACCTGGCTGGGTCCCCGGACAGCTCTGGGGAGAGCAGGGAGTGGGGCTCGTGGGGTCTCGGGCCCCTAATCCTCTCCCTGCCGGCCCTGCCCAGTCTGGCACCTGGTCCTCACCAGCTCCCCTGCCGCCTGCCCTGCAGGCCTGGGCCCTGCGTCTGCCATCTGCCCGCCGTCCTGGGCCTCTGTGGGCATCTTACCGGACAGTGCTGGATTTCTCCGCTCAACTCTAACACTGTCTGGTAACGATGTTCAAAGGTGACCCACCGTGCGCCGGGAGACGCCCAAGGCTGCACCGTCCCGAGGTCCCAGACTCCGGGGCTGAGCCGGGGCGGGCAGGGGGCCTGTCTCCGCGCTGCAGCCTGGCGTGCAGGGAGGGGCCCAGGCAGGGTTTGGGGGTGACCTGGCTCTAGGAGAGACCGGCAGGGCCAGGACACTGAGTCTGGAGGACGCGCCCCGCGGCGCCGGCTCCCGCACACGACCAGACCTGACGCCATCCGGGGTCCCTGGGGGTACAGGAAGGGCCAGGGTGGGCTCAGGTCCCCAAGCCCCGACACCCGGGCATGGGGGGGACTAAGGACAAGGAGCGTCGGTTCCCCCCCACCAGGCTGGGATCAGCACTGGCGCGGCCTTTTGATCTGAAGCCAGGAAGCCTGCGGCCCTGCCAGAGGCCGGGAGGGGGCGGGGAGGCCTCTGTACCGGACTCGATGTTACCTATTAACCTGCCCCAGAGCCGTTCAGGAAACCAGCCAGGCGCTGTGGCCGGTTCTGCCAAGAGCAGGGCAAGGTGACCTGCGTGAGGGCCGAGGCTGGAGGGGGGCTATCAGGAGAGCCCCTCGCCCCGTGGAGCAGCCCTGGGGTGGGGGGCACCCCAGGCCCTTCCCGACAGCCGCGGACACCGGCCCAGACCCGGGAGGCCCACTGCACCTGCTGCCTCCGATGGGCGTCTTACCAGACACGGTTAGATCTGGAGCCTTCTGTCTAATACTGTCTGGTAATACCGTCCGTCCATGGCCCGAGCCCCGCTGGAAGAGAGCCCCGTCGGCCCCCATGCGACCCTCCCGGGACACCAGGTGCAGGGCAGGGCCCAGGGCTCTCCTGTCCCCAGGGCGCTGGCCTCCCTGACCCCAGTCGGCTTCCCGATGAGGCCACAGGGGGCTGTGGGTGCAATAGGGTGGGAGGCCGAGGCACCCACATCTGCCATCCTAGGAGCCCAGCAGCTCGGCCCCAAGCCGGCGGCCCAGGCGTGAGCCACGGGGCTGCAGACGTGCCCCGAGGACACCCCGGCCCCCCTGCACCAGCTGGGGGTGCCAAGGAGGATGGCCCAGAAGCAAACGGGCCTCCCACGCTTTCAGAGCCTAGGGCAGGAGGGGCACGCCGGGCGGGGCAGGGGAGGGGCGGCACAGCCTGTGCCCGCCCACAGGACCCCGGGAGGGGCCCAAGCGAGGTCTTGCCCAGGGGGTGAGGCCTCCTCTCCCCCTCCTGGGGACCTCACGGGCCCGTCTCTGGGGCTCAGGGGCAGGACAGGGCCAGGTGAGTCACCCACACCTGGGAAGTCGGTGCTCAGCAGCCGCAAGGGTCCCGCGCCCCACCGAGGCACCTCGAGACAGCCATCTGAAGCGGGGTACTGAGCCCCGCCCTCCCCTCCCCTGAGAACCTGCAGCGGTCCCTCCACCAGGCTGACTCTGAGGGGAGCCCAGAGCTCACGGTGCTCGTGTTGGCTGGGACAGGAACTGGGGGCCACCTCCCAGCACGTGACGTCACATCTCCTCAGACCCCCGTGACCGGCTGACGGTGGCCACTGGGCTCCAAAGGGCACACGGGCCTGAGCGTGGGGCCACACCGGGAGCCTGGGTGCACACGGCCCTCCCACCAGCCCCCGGGCTCTCCCTGCCAGGAGGGTCCCAGCTCCCCCTGTGCAGAGAGGCACCTCACCGTCCGCAGGGGCGGCCCCTGTCCCTGCTGGCAGCCGGGTGTTCACAGCCGGACCCTGAGCCGCAGTGCAGGCCCAGACGGTCGGCGCACCCCACCCACCTTCTCCCCTTCCTCGGTAGCAGGTGAGCAAAGAGAAGGAACCGCTTCCCGTGGCAATAAACCCTGTGGTTCACAAAATCGTGCTTCGATCATCTCATTGTCACCACACAAAACTCTAACCCACACGGCAACAAAGGGACCCTGCCCCAGACGCAGGGGGCTCCTGGGAGGGGCCCCTCTGCCCTCCTCCCTCCCCCTCCGGGCCTTGCTGGGGGCCAGGGCTCCTGGTGTCCCAGACCAGAGTGAGCCTTTGCCACCCCTGTGGGCACCGGCCTTGCCCAGCTCTGTTCCCATTTGCAAATGGGGACGCAGCAGCGCCACGTCCTGCTGCTGTGAGAAGGAAGATGGGAAATCTGCAGGGGAAGCTCTTCATTCAGCAAACCCAGCCTGGCTCCAGCCAGGTCCTGGGGGGCTAGGCAGGGACCAGGGGTCGGAGAGACAGAGGGAGGACGGGCAGTGAGCCCAGGCCCGGGCCCAGCAGGGATGGGGGCTGCCCACAGTGGCCCTCCTCCCGCCGAGGCACCCCCTTCCCCGGCCAGCACCCCTCAGCTCAGACCACAGCCCCCTCCCCACCCACATTTACCTCTGGGCTCTGGATCAGGGTTGCCAGGAGACAGTTGCTGGAAAGATGGTTGCCTGGAGACCGTTGCCGGGTCACCACTGTTGTTTCCCGGCAGAGGCTCCCAAGACCTTGCAGGGCAGGTGAGAGGGACAGTCGACCACCCATGGGGTCCAGCAGACGTGGCCCTGCCCTCCTGAGCCTGCTGTGGGGCCCCGCGGGACGCGCCCCTTGCCCAGGACCAGGTCTGTCTCCCCAGGACAGGCCCCGGAAGGGCGGTCCCCTGAAACCGCAGGGACACACATCCCCGGACGGCTCGCCTCTGGCCTGCGGGCGCTGGCCCTTGGAACAATGTCAGTACCTTCCTAGGGCCCCGTGCTGCCCACCAGGAATTTGGGGGGGAAACTCTCGGCAGGCCCCTGATGCCTGGCCACTTTCCTGGACGTTCTCTTCAGGTTTAAAAGCGTCTTCCGTCCGTCACGCCGGGGCGTGGTGTGCTGTCGGTCTTTGTATCTGACCAGGTAAAACGTTTACTTCAAGCTTATCGGGAAGCTGTGAGCCCCAGCCCGGCCCCGCTGCACCCGAGATCCCACCTGACCCTCCCGCTCTGTCCTGCTGGGGAGGTGCATGACCGTCCCCTCCCTGGGCTTCTGTGACTTGCCGACCCGCTGCTGTCAGCAGCCTGTCGGCGAACGTCTCTGGGCGCAAAGCTTCCTCCGTGTGTTTAGAACCCCGTCCTTCAGGGAGACCCCACAAGTGCAGCCACGGGGCCGGGGGCTGTGCGCTGCCCCGGGCAAGCGCACTCTGACCACGATGTCACTGACCACGTGCTCGGCCAGGTCCCTTTAGAAAGCCTTGATTCATTTGAGTGACAAGAAATAATAGCTCACGGCTTGTTTACTTCTTTGTAAAGATAATAAATACACACAGGTAGAGTCACAAAGAAGTGCAAGGCTCCTGATGAAAAGCAGCCCCGCACCCCGTCCACCCTTCTAGATGTTTCCGCAGCAGAAGGGTCTGCGCAGGTCCCGGGCAGGGTGCTGTCTCGCCGCGCGACCGCCGGTCCCCACGCTCCCACGGCACCCGGGCTGCTGTCTCTCCAATCCCAGGGCAGGAGTCACCTGTCGGCCCTGCTCCCTTGCACACCAGCCCTGCTGTGTTAGTCCTGTGCAGATACGGCCCCGGTCCGGCCCGCAGCCTGCCAGGCGGCGGTTGCTCCAATCTGCCCCCTGGAGCCAGCCACAGAGCAGCGGGTGCGCGGCCCGCACAGTCCTGGTGCGTGTGACAGGCTGCCCCGGTGTCACAGGGCCCTGCTGGGCTGCTGCCACTCCCAGCCCACCTGGCAGCGAAGGGACCAGGGACCGGGAGGGCGAGGGCTTCCTCCTCCGCCAGTCCTTCCTGGGGCTCCGACGCCCCCACCTGGGCGCGTGCGGCGCTGCCTCCGCCTCTCACACGCCTGTGCCCGCGCTGGGGCAATCTCCCCGCCCTCAGCTCCACCCCGGCCCTGCAGGCCCTGCGGTTTCGGCTCCCAAGGGCTCTTCCCAGTCTCTGTCCCTTTGTTTAAAAACATCCAGCTCCCTGTGGGTGCTGTCTCCCCCACACCCACCTTCCAGGCCGGGTTTCCCCCACTGTGTCATTCCTGCAGTGCCCTTGTCACCTCCTCCGCGCGTGCCTGTGTGTGTGCTGGTGCTTGCGTGTCGGTGCGTGTCTGTGTAGGTGAATGTGGGTGTGTGCAGGGGTGTCTGTGCATAGGTGTCTGTGTCTACGTGTGGGTGTCTGCAGGCGCAGGTGTGTCTGTGTGTGTGTCTGTGTACAAGTGTGTCTGTGTGTGTAGGTGTGTGTGTGTCTGTGTGTGTAGGTGTGTGTGTGTCTGTGTACAAGTGTGTCTGTGTGCGTAGGGGTGTGTGTGTGTGCATGTGTAGTGGTTGTGTCTATGTGTGTGTCTGTGTGTGTAGGAGTCTATTTCTGCATGTGTACATGTCTGTGTGTGTAGGTGTGTCTACGTGCGTGTGTGTGTCTGCATGTGTAGGTATGTGTGCCTCTGTGTGTGTGCCTGTGTAGATATGTGTGTCTGTGTGTAGGTGTGTCTGTGTGTGTAGAAGTCTATGTGTGTGTAGGCATGTCTATATGTGTGTTTCTCTGTGTGTAGGTATGTATGCCTCTGTGTTTGTGCCTGTGTGTGTAGATATGTGTGTCTGTGTGTAGGTGTGTCTGTGTGTGTAGAAGTCTATGTGTGCGTAGGTATGTCTATATGTGTGTCTGTGTGTGTAGGAGTCTATGTCTGCATGTGTAGGTGTCTATGGGTGTATGTGTGTCCGTGTGTGGGGGGGTGTGTCTGCATGTGTAGACATGTGTGTCTGCATATGTAGGTATCTCTGTGGGTAGATGTGTCTGTGTGCGTGTGTCACTCTCGCTCACATGCAGGCCCCTCCCTCCTCCCTCCAGTGCCGGAGCGAGCCTGGTACCCCCTGTGCTGGGGACAGGACTGGTCAATCCTGGGTCCTCGGACCTGCCACCAGGCTGGGGCCCAGCAGGAAGGGGCCAGGTCTCCCCTCAGCACTGAGTCTCACGCGCGCACACGCCCGTGCTCTGCAGGCTCCTGCACCCAGGCAGTGTGAGGCCAGGCCCAGCCCCACACTCAGCCTCTCCCGAGGCTCCTTCTCTTGGTGGAGAGGGTCTGAGGGGGGGGTCCCTGCGTCTTCGCAGGCCCACAGAGGCGTGCAGCTCCTGCAGCAGTGCCGGGTGTGGCTGGTGTCCGACTCCCCCCAAATGCCCACTCGGCCCGGAGCGGCCCTCTGGCCATCTGCGGTGGGCTTGCTTGTGGCCCACTCCTCCCCAGTGGCTCCCATGGGGACGGGGGTGGGGGAGGACAGACACAAAGGCCTCGTCTGGCTAGCACACTGCCCGCCCTCTGCTTAGGCGTTTCTTAGGTGTCCCGCGGGCTTGTCCACAAACGGGTTTTCCTCTCGGGGGAAGAATCGGCTCCCAGTGGAGCCCCAGGCGAGTGCAGTCTCCCCGTCCTGCAGCTGCCCGGCCTGAGCACCTGGCCAGGGGCTTCCAGATGAAGGCCCTGCCTCCCACTCGGCCCCAAACGGATTTGCTTGACCTTGAGGCTGAAGGACCTTCATGGGATTGGCTAAAACTTCCCTGGGGTGTTCCAAGGGTGGCAACTCAGGGAAGGTTTGGGGGGGCGCAGTGTCCTCGGTGGGGTACGGGTAAGGTTCTTGCCCTGGGGAGCGTGGCGGCCACAGAGGGGCCACGGCTGGGCAGAAGCCCTCGCACCCCGGCCCTCCAAGCGGCTGACGGCTGCCCTCCTTGCAGCCGGCGCCCAGGCCCCGCTCGGCGAGGCCGGAGGAACAGTGCCCAGCAGAGACGGAACGCAGGGATGGCCTCGCCCCCACATGGCGCCAGGCCGCTCAGCCGCCAAGGAGACAAGAGCCAGCCACAGGCGGAGACCCAAGCCCACGGCCCCCAGAGGCCACCTTCCTCGGTCGTGGAGGGCCTGGGCGCACACCCCACCCAAGGCCCAGGACCTCGGGCCTCCCAGGGGTCCCGCAAGGGGACTAGGGTGACATCTGCCCAGCGGGGGCCTCGCCCTGGTGCCCCCATCCCAGTAGCCCGCGGCCGCACGCGGTTCATCCACTGCTGGGGGCACCCCGCCCGGATCCACATGGGCTCTAAGACAAGCAAGCGGTCCCGCATACGGCGCTGCCGAGCCCAGGGGCCAGGTGAACAAGAGGCAGCCCCGCCCCCCGCCAGGGCTCCCAGGAGGGACGAGCGCCCCATCCCCAAGAAAGGCGAGGACATGGGGAAGGGACCACACGCAGGCAGCCAGGCAGGCCCCCGCGCTGGGGGAGGGGCCGCAGGAGCCCGGTGGCTGTGGACCCTGGGCCAGCCCACCAGAGCCAGGCGCCATGGGCACGGAGGGGACCACTCTGCCCGCCATGGCCAGGCCTGCCTGGCCGGTGCCATCCATGGGCGGCCACTGTGGGTGGTGCGTGCAGCTCTGCCGGCCCCAGGGAAGGCAGCACCCTGTCCACTGCCTGACAGTAGCCTGTAGGCCATGACGTCATCATGGACATTATGACCCCTGCCCTCTGGGCACATCCCTGCACCTGGCCAGCCCCCAGCCCCTCCCCTGCACAGAGCCGCCGCTCTGCTGGTGAGGAGGGTGAGGGTGGGGCCCTCTGTGTCCCCTGCCCCTGGCCCCCCGGTCCCCGCCCGCTTGAAGGATGTGCCCCAGATGTGCCCGTTCCCAGGTCCTCTGGTCAGATCTGGGCCCAGACGGGCAGGGTGGCTGCCCCGGAGACGCTAGAGAGGGACTGGCTGCTGGGGCTGGGCGCTCCCCCAGCCCTGACCAGCCCCGCCTTGTTTGCAGGCTGGGCCCATGAGAGACCCATGGGGAGCCACCGGGAGGAGGGGCTCCCGCGCCAGCCAAGCCTCCTGGACCGAGATGCAGGTGAGGGCTGTGGGCTGGCGGGGGCGAGGCGGGGGGGCCTCAGGCAGGCCAGGCCCCGGCTGCTGACCACCTGCCTGTCCGCAGACCTCCTGGACACCGAGGACACCGCCAGGCCCCCAGCTGCCCTCCTGGAGGAGCTCCTGCTGGAGGAGACGAAGCAGCCGCCTGGCGCCATGCAGGGCCCCTTCTTCTACATCGGGGGCACCAACGGGGCCTCCATGTGAGTGGGCTCGGCTGCCCCTGCCCTGCCCTCCCCCGGGGCCCATGGCCCCAGCTCACGGTGGCCCCCACCCTGCAGAGTCAGCTCCTACTGCAAGAGCAAGGGCTGGCAGCGCACCCAGGACAGCCGCCGGGAGGACTACAAGCTGAAGTGGTGCGAGGTCAAAAGCCGAGACAGCTACTGCAGCTTCCGGGAAGGTAGCGGGAGGGGCGCGGGCTCCCCCCAGCTGGGGCCGGGAGGGGCCGGGCCGCAGCCCGCAGGGGCCTCCCGGGCGGAGCGCGGGCAGGGGCCCAGCGAGAGAGTGTGAGGCAGCGGCCGTGGTCCCGCAGCGGCCAGGGGCTGCCCAGGGCTCTGTCGCGCCAGGCGAGCAGCTGCTGTACCAGCTTCCCAACAACAAGCTCCTCACCACCAAGATCGGGCTGCTCTGCGCCCTGAGGGAGTATGCGCGGGTCGTGAGCAAGGTCAACACACAAGCCAGGTAAACCCACCTAGCCCTGACCCGCACCCTGCAGGCCGGCCCCTGCGTCCGCCTTCCACCTGGGTTTCAAAGGACCACACACCCCACTCCCCAAACCCACCCCAGCCCAGCCACGCAGGCACAGCCAGTGCAGCATGTGGGCCCGTATGCCCAGCAGGACCACCTCCCCCCGCACACCTGCCCTGCACAGAACCCACCCACCACCCTGCCTTCCCCACCCTGCCCGCCCTACGGCCCCCACACCATGCCTACCGTGGTCACCGTGGGCGCCCCTCACATAGTCTTCTGTGGCTCACCACCCCCCACTGCGACCTGCTTCCCTTTGTCTATCCTGTCCCTCCTCTGGGCACCACATCCAGCGGCTCCCCCAGCCGACCGACGTACCATCTACGTAGTCCCCCACTCACTCGTCCACTCACCGTCCACCCATTCATCAACCGACAGCCACTGTCTGCTGCCCCATCCGCCCCCCTGAGCAGGCACCGTCTTCATGTGGCACGTCCACACGCGCCCTGCCGCGTCTGTCAAAGCTGTGTCCACCCGGCCAGCCGCTTCCGCCCAAATGCCCCCATCCACACACTCGCGCCCCAATTCCCCGGCCCCCAAGAATTCATTCTCCAAACCCCATGAGTTCGCCACTCAGGCCAGGTCCTGTGTCCCCCCCTGCCCCCGGGGTGCAGATTTGAAAAGGACACAGCACCCACCCTTGAGGAGCTCACGTGGACCAGCCCGGGATGCCTCAGGCCTCAGAGGTGACTCCAGAGCTCAGATGCCAGGGGCCGTTGTGACTAAACTGAAGGACGGCCTGGCGTTATTCGGAAACCCAGGGCAAACGTGGGCTGGAGCCAGAGGTGGGACCGGCCAGGGCACTCAGACACGCACACTGGCCACCCCCGGCCTCACTGTCCCAGCACTGGGGACACCACTCCCAGCAGGACAGGAGCGGCAGGTGGCAGGGCCCGGGTGAGGGGCCCAGGGAGCTCTTGCTCCCAGCAGGGGCAGAAAGCCCAAAGGCCTGCAAAGGCGGCGCCTGGGCCAGTCCCTCCAGCTGGCCAAGCCTGGGCCGGGGACAGTCCTCCGCTATCCTCCCCTCTCCCTGCTCCCCAGGGCCCTGAAAATGGAAGAGTTTTTCCCCGAGACCTACCGTCTGGACAGCAGGGACGAGAGAGAGACCTTCTTCACGCTGTTTGACGGTGAGGCCGCCCGTCCAGGGCTGGACTGGGAGGTGGGGGCGTGGTCAGGGCGGGCCTGGGGTAGGGATGGGGGGAGTGGGGAGGGAGGGGCTGGGCGTGGCCTGGGCTGGGGCTGAAGGGCTGGGTGGGGAGGGGAAGGTCCTGGCCTTGGTCGAGGTAGGGGCGTGGGAGGGGCAAGGCCATGGTGGAGCGGGGTCGGCCAGGGGCAGGGCACGACCAGCCGGGGCCAGGGCGCGGCGGGCAGAGCAGGTGGACAGGTCGGGGGCTGGGGGTGAGCCGGATGTGGGTGGGACCTAGGCTGAGGGCGGCCCCGAGCAGGTGGGCGGGGCAGGGGTTGTGGTTGGGGGTGGGCCCAGGCTGTGGGCGGGGCCTAGTCTGGGGGCGAGGCCGGGGCGTGGAAGGGGAGGGGTGGGGGCCTGGGGGCGAGGCCAGGGCGTGCGTGGGGCAGGTGGATGAGGAGGGGTGGGGGTCTGGGGGCGGGGGTGTGGTTGGGGGCGGGCCCAGGGCATGGGTGGGGCCTAGGTTGGGGTGGGGCCGGGGTAGGTGGGGAGGGGAAGGGCTGGGGGCGGGGCCGGGGCATGGGTGGAACAGGCGGATGGGGTGGGGGGTGGCTGGGGGCGGGGCCAGGATGTGGGCGGAGCCTGATCGGGGTGGGGGCGGGGCCGGGGGCGGGGCGGGGCCAGAGCTCGGCCGCTGTCTCGGCAGAAACCCAGATGTGGATCTGCAAGCCTACCGCCTCCAACCAGGGCAAAGGCATCTTCCTGCTCAGGAGCCAGGAGGAAGTTGCCGCCCTGCAGGCCAGGACCCAGAGCATTGAGGACGACCCCGTCTACCGCAAGATGCCGTTCCGGGCGCCCCAGGCCCGCGTGGTGCAGAGGTGCGGGCGGGTGCCGGGAGCGGCGCTGGTCTGGGCGGGGCTGACCACGCCTGCTTGGAGGGCTCGTGCCGTCAGCTGGGCGGCAGAGGAGCCCTTGGCCGTGGAAAGCTGCCGCACCCCCAGCGCCCATCCGAGCTGCATCCTGCGGACCACAGCTGGGCCCCATGCCACATCCGTGCAGGGTGCAGACAGGATGGGGAGTGCGGCAGGGCGGGCTTGGTCAGCTTGTCCCTCAGCCTCGCTCTGCCCCTCTGACCTGCAGGAGGCCTGGCCTTGGCAGGTCTTCCTGCAGCTGCCTCCCCTCCAGCGCAGCCGGCCCCCTGTGGCCTCGGAGCTACAGCTGAGAGCTGCCCACGCTTTCCCGCTGGAGTATGCCCTGCGGCTGTGTCTGCCTCCACGCGGGGTCCAGAGGCTCAGCCTCCCACCGGGCTGAGTCTGGCCTCAAAATGCCCCGCTGACCTCACCCTCCACCAGTGCAGAGCCTCGCTCTGGCCACAGCGGCTATCTGCTGTCCATCCCCTCCGTCGGCCCCTCCCGAGCTGCTGTGTCCTGCCGGGGCCTGCATACCTGCAGGTCCTCCACGCGGCAGCCTCCCCACCTTCTCCGCCCAACCGGGTCCCACCCTGCAGGCTCCTGGTGAGGCCGCACCCCGGGGAGCCCCAGACACAGCCAGTGGGCTCAGCAGCGTCCCCTTACCGTGGACACTGTGTTCAGCCAGAGGTCATACCTGGGACAGCTGGCAGGCCGCTGAGGAAATGACTCAGGCCAGGCTGCCCCACGGGGTGCCCCATAGGTACATCCAGAAACCGCTGCTGCTGGAGGGGAAGAAGTTCGACGTGCGCTCCTACCTGGTCATCGCCTGCGCCACACCCTACATGGTCTTCTTCGCCCATGGCTACGCCCGCCTCACCCTCAGCCTCTACGACCCCCATGCCATCGACCTCAGTGGCCACCTGACCAACCAGGTAAGGGTCCCCCACAGGCGAGGGCCTTCCCTGGGGCCTTGTGGTGAGATGAGGCCCAGCTGTAGAGGCAGCCCCGAGGCGGTCCAGGTCCAGCCATAGCCTGGGCTGCCCCTGCCCGCAGTCAGCACTGTCTCCCACCGCCCACCGTTAGCCACGGCAGAAGGGGGTGGCGGGCCCCAGGAGTCCTGGCCCCAGCTTGTCTCCCGCTGGGAGGGCGGGTGGGCACCGCAGCTGGAGGGGTCTGTGGGGAAGGGTCTTAACGGGAACAGTCCAGGGCAGCGGGCCTCCCGAGATGGCTGAGGGGGTCTCTGCGGGGGCTAGGTCTGGGTGAGGCTCTCTTGAGGGGCCCTCAGCCAGGGCAGGGCGCTGGGTGCTCCGGGCCCCAGGCACTGTGCTCGCCCCCAGTTCATGCAGAAGAAGAGCCCCCTGTACATGCTGCTCAAGGAGGACACGGTGTGGAGCATGGACCACCTCAACCGCTACATCAATGACAACTTCAGGAAGGTCAAGGGCCTCCCCAGAGACTGGGTCTTCACCACCTTCACGGTGCGTCTGCGCTGCACCCCCGGCCGGGGCAGGGCGGAGGCTGGGGCCGAGGCCCCTCAGGGCACGTCAACTAAGCCAGTACCTGCCAACTAAGCCAGTACCTGCCGTCCCCAGCAGCCACCAGGGGCCCAGGCAGAAGGGCACCCAGCAGGGGTCCACCTGCACGGGTTCCTCCGGGCGGCTGGACTCGCCGCCAGAGTCGGAGGGTGGGCTCGGATTCGGTGGCACAGCCACAGCGCGAACGTTTAACTTTTCATTACTTATTGGCGGTCAACTAGGCAGGGTGACCTGCGTGGGGCAGACAGCAAGTCCTCCGCCCTGGGGCTTGGGTGGCAACAGCAACCGCCAAGGGCAGGGGAAGACTTCCAGTCACAGGTTCTCTGGGGTGGGGTGTGCTAATTTCATGGGGTTATTTTCTGTGGGGTGTTTCGAGCAACACTGTTAGCAAGGCAGTTGAGCAATTGGGTGCAAAGCTGGCGTTGAAACAGGGCTCCTCGGGGGCCATCGCTCACCTGCCGTGGCCAGACGGTGTGTACCTGGGCCGTGGCAGTCGGCCACGTGCACGCGTCTCCAAATGTGCTCCTCCTACCCGTCTGCCTCTCCACTGAGATAAGTCACAAAACATAAAATCCATCTCTTTTTTTTTGAGACAGAGTCTCACTCTGTTGCCTGGGCTAGAGTGAGTGCCGTGGCGTCAGCCTCGCTCGTAGCAACCTCAAACTCTTGGGCTCAAGCGATCCTCCTGCCTCAGCCTCCTGAGTAGCTGGGACTATATGCATGCACCACCATGCCCAGCTAATTTTTTCTGTATATTTTCAGTTGGCCAATTAATATCTGTCTATTCTTAGTAGAGATGGGATCTTGCTCTTGCTCAGGCTGGTCTTGAACTCATGACCTTGAGCGATCCACCTGCCTCGGCCTCCCAGAGTGCTGCGATTACAGCCGTGAGCCACTGCGCCCGTCGGATTATGTCCTTTGATCACAGAAGCTTTAACTTTGGTGAAGTCCCATTTACCTATTGTTTTCCTTTGGTTACTCATGCGTTGTTGGGTGCAGTGCTCTACAGATGTCTGTGCCGTCCATTTGGTTTATAGTGCTGTTCCAGTCATCTACGCACATGTTAATCTTGGGTCTTTACAGCCTGTCCATTATTGAAAGTGGGACATGGAATTGTGTATTTCTCCCTTCAGTTCTGTCAGTTTTTGCTTTGTGTATTTTGAGGCTCTGTCACTGGGTTCGTGTATGTTTATAGTTATTACATCTTCTTGATTTATCACTATAAAATATTTTTTCCCCTAGTAACAATTTTTGTCTCAATTTTCTCTGATATTAGTAGAGCCACTCCAGCTGTCTTTTTGTTACTGTTTGCATGGTATGTCTTTTTCCATCCTTTTACTTTTAACTTATTTTTGTCTTTGAATCTAAAATGAGTCTCTGGCTGGGCGTGGTGGCTAATGGCTATAATCCTAGCACTCTGGAAGGCCGAGGTGGGCGGATTGCTCAAGGTCAGGAGTTCAAAACCAGCCTGAGCAAGAGCAAGACCCCGTCTCTACTATAAATAGAAAGAAATTAATTGGCCAACTAATATATATATATACAAAAAATTAGCAGGGCATGGTGGTGCATGCCTGTAGTCCCAGCTACTTGGGAGGCTGAGGCAGGAGGATCGCTTGAGCCCAGGAGTTTGAGGTTGCTGTGAGCTAGGCTGACGCCACGGCACTCACTCTAGCCTAGGCAACAAAGTGAGACTCTGTCTAAAAAAAATAAATAAATAAAGTGAGTCTCTGGTCTTTTTATGCATTCTCCCAGTCTGTCTGTTAATTGGAAACTTTAATCCATTTAAATGTAATACATAATTACTAACTAGGTAGGATTCACATCTGCTATTTGTTTTCTGTATATGTCTTAAATCTTTTTTGGTTTCTCAATTCCCCCATTACTACCATCTATTGTATTAAATAGATATTTTCTAGTATTTTAATTACCTTGTCATTTATTTTTTTATTATTTTTTTTTTGAGACAGAGTCTTGTTCTATCCAAGTTGCTGCAAGAAACATTATCTAATTCCTTTTTTATGACTAAATAGTACTCCATGGAGTGTGCGTGTATAAAAATATATACATTTTCTTTATCCACTCATCAATTGATGGCACTTAAGTTGGATTTTTTTTTTTTTTTTTTGAGACAGGTTGTCATCTCTCACCCAGGGTGGAGTTCAGTGGTGTGATTGTAGCTCACTACAGCCCTGAACTCCTGGGCTCAAGTGATCCTCCTGCCTCAGCCTCTAGAGTAGCTGGGACTACAGGTGCACACCACCATGCCTGGCTAATTTCTCTTTTTTATATTTTATAGAGACGAAGTCTCACTATGTTACCCAGGCTGGTCTTGAACTCCTGGCCTCAAGCAATCCTCCTGCCTCAGCCTCCCAAAGTGCTGGGATTACAGGCGTGAGCCACCTCGCATAGCCAGTTCTACTTTTTAATTCCAGAATTTCTATTTTGTT
The DNA here is from genome assembly GCA_008750895.1 of Mirza zaza. NCBI lineage: Eukaryota > Metazoa > Chordata > Mammalia > Primates > Cheirogaleidae > Mirza > Mirza zaza. Next base: position 39,749 of record VSMD01104645.1, read on the forward strand.
CCCCTTTATAATTTCTGTCTCTTCACTGACTTTCTCTATTTGGTGAGACATCATCTTCATACTTTCCTTTAGTGCTTTCAAATGGGGTCTTCCAAGGGACACCAGGCAGTTCTTTGTACGTGCGGTCTGTTCTGCTATCTCCGGTCCTGGGGATGCAGGCTGTCATTTTTAAGACCACCACTGAGGTGGGAAGCAAACATAACTAGAGCAAGCTAAAATAGAAGGCTCCCGGATCTTCCCAAGATTCAAGGTTTCGCATGTCCATTTGTTGTGTGTTTCTCCTACTAAGAGTGAATGGTTTGAGGGCGGAGATTTCTCCAATGTCTTCTCCACTCTCCTATCGCCGGTACCCGCGCCGTGCAGTCGCACTTCCGTGAGTGCGTAGGGTGAGTCTCTGGCTGTGAGCCTGTGACTCACAGGGCAGAAGTGTGGGCAGGTGTGGCTGAGCAAGCAATGGTGCAGGTGGAGTGCAGGTGAGGACACGCACGCAGGTGGGCGTGCAGGTGAGGGGTGACTGTGGCTGTCCAGGCCTGGGCGGGGTAATCAGGAAGACCTCCCTGCCTTGCCTCACTCACAGAAGCGGATGCAGCAGATCATGGCCCACTGCTTCCTGGCGGTCAAATCCAAGCTCGAGGGCAAGCTGGGTTACTTCGACCTCATTGGCTGTGACTTCCTGATTGATGAGAACTTCAAGGTGCCGTCTTGGGTGGGTTGGCTCTGGTAGGCAGGTACAAGGAGGCAGGGGCCACCTGCGCACCCTGACCACACAGACAGGCCCCTGGAGTGGACCCCGAGGTCAGACCCCACCCTGCCTGCACCCAGCCCTGGGGGTGGGTGTGTCCATGAGGCTGAGCTCCTACCACAAGTGGGACAGATCTGCACCCCGACCTCAGGGCAGCCCCCACGCCAGACCTTCAGTGGTCAACCAGGGGTAGTGAGGGCCATAGAAACGAAGCCATCTTCCCAGAGTCACCTGGCTGGATGGGGACCTGGCCTCTGCCTCCTGCTGGCCAAGTGGGCCCTGGGCGGGTGGGGAGAGATGCTGACAGTGTCATGCCCAGGTGTGGCTGCTGGAGATGAACTCCAACCCCGCCTTGCACACCAACTGTGAGGTCCTGAAGGAGGTGATCCCAAGCGTGGTCGTGGAGACCCTGGGTGAGCCCCTGGCCGGCGGCCACGACCGCACCCTCCCACACGCCCCCACTGCCCGCCCTCTTCCCACGTTCACCCACCCCCACTGCCCACCCCACCGATGTGGCTCTCCTGGATCCCAAGGGGCGGTGTGGCAGCCCCGCCCCTTCCCCACCTTCCAGCCCCGGCCCTCTCGGCCTCTCTCTCCCCCTGCTCCTCCGTCCCCGCCGGTCCCCACTTACCCCTGCCCCACGCCCCGCAGACCTGGCGCTCGAGACCTTCCAGAAGAGCTTGCACAACCAGAAGATGCTGCCACTGCTGTCGCAGCGCCGCTTCGTGCTCCTCCACAACGGCGAGGCGGACGTGTGGCCCCGCCTGGTGGGCTCGCGCAACTTCCCCGGCCCGCTGCCGCCGCCCCGGCTCCCCTGCGAGGCCGCGTCCCCCGCGCCGCCCCAGTCCCGCCCCGCAGACCGGCCGGGCGCGCGCAGGCCCGGGCCACCCCGAGTCCCCGGCGGCGCGCACGGCCGGCCCCTCTCGGCAGCGCGGCGCACCCGGCCGCCCGACTCCGGCCCCGGCGGCGCCCGCAACGGGGAGCCCCAGGCCCTGAGCGCCGAGCGGCCGCGAGCGGGCGGCAGGAACCCGGCGCGGGAGCCCTCCCCGGGGACGGGAACAACTGGGGAGGCGCGCAAGGGCACCAGCCACCGGGGCTCCTAGCTGCCCCACCGCCCTCCGGCCCGATAAAGGCTACTTTGTTACAAACTCGGCCTCTGTACCGGTCTGGGGAGGCCACACTCGTGCCCCGGAGTGCCCCCCGCCGGGCTTCCGGGGCGGCTCCTCCGCTAGGGGCTGTCCTGCAGGAAGGGGCTGCGCCCCCACCCTCTGCCGGCCTGTGCTCCGCGGTGGGGCAGCCCCGCAGGTCCTGGGCTTCCACCCGTCGCCGGTGCCCCCCACCCCCGCGGACCTCCCGCAGCCCCACAGCCCCCGAACCCCACAGCCCGGCGCTGTGATCACTATTGCCTGGACCTTTCCCCAAGAAAGGTTCTGGAACCCCTCTGGGTCTCCAAAAGGAGGGCCCCCGGGGCCCCCACAGGGCTCACCCGCCCTGCCCAGCACAGCTCCTTCCTTCCTCCGCCCCAGAGCACCTGGCTGGGTGCTCACAGCCTCACCAGCCCCCAGTGTTCCTGTAGAGGCCCCAGGCCCTTGCCTGGGGCTGTGGGCCATGACAGACAGCCCCACGGAGGACACATGAGAGCCTGCGCTGGCCCGGTCAGTCCCCGTGTGGCCTCCACCACTCCTGGTCCCCGCGGGCCTGGGGGTCTGGGAGGAGAACTCTGACAGCTCAGGGCTTCTGAGGTGCCCAGACCCCCACCGCCAGTGGCCGGGGCCATGGCCCCCTCTGCAGCACCCCCCCAGCCCAACCTCCCCCACTCCGGCAAAGCGGGAGCACAGAGGCCCCTCCCACTTGCTAGCTGCCCACAAGACCTGTGCCCCAAGTCCACACCCCAGGGTTGGGTTAGCCCCGCCCCCAAAGGGTCACACACTCCTCCGGACCTGCTTTGACCCCAGAGGAGTGGCAGGACTGGTCCCTGCTCCGCACTAGAGCAATGCTGGGCCCCCAGGGGCTGCAGGGAGGGCACCACCTTGCCCCGGGGTGCAACGGCCTCCGCACCGCTAGGGGCCGCCCTCCACCGCCATCCGCTGCTCCGACACGGGAGGGGTGAGGAGGGCTGGGCGCGGGGACTGGGGCTGAGATGACATGGGCGCCCAGCGTGCGGAGCCCTGAGGGAGCCCAGTGAGGAGGGAGGGCTGCCCGCTTACCCATCCCAGCGGCCGGCGGCTGTGGGGTCCCAGGGGAGAGGCAGGCAGCTCGCTCTTGCTGCTGTGACGAGGGGCAGGAGCCCTGAGTCCCCTGGCACAGCTGTGGCGGGCCCTGCGTGAGGGGCCAAGCTCTGCCTTGCAGCCCGCGGAGGGCCCAGAGGGGTGGGCACCAGGTCTTGGAAAACCCACCTACCCTTTGGGGTCAGGCCCACGTTCCCTGTAGCATCCACGGCTCCTGCATGGCCGTGGCGTAATCCCCGGCTCTTGCTGCCTTGACACCCCGGGGCCTCTGTGCCACCTGCAGCCTCATGGCAAGTGTGGAGGTCCCTGGTCAGGGCTGCGGCCCGTCCTGTGGTGGCATCGGGCTGTCCTGGAGCATTCCAGGTCTCCTCACCCCCTAGGTTCAGGGGCCTGAAGCTGTCCGTAGAGGCCACCTGAGCCCTCGGAGAGGCTTTCCCTGCTGTCTTGGGACAGTGGAGCCCCATCATTGGATGTGTCACTTCTGGGGACTCTGGACATGAGAAGTACATGCCGACAGCGGCCTGCCCTGTCCTGAGCTCCTGCCCCAGCCTGGGGCTCCTCCAAAGGCATAGACCGGTTCTGCTGCTCTTGGTCCCCGGAGCCCACTGAGGGCCTGAATGTCAATAAACAAGGCTTCCGGGAAAAGCAATGGCCACGCCCTCGCGCCCCTCTGGTCCCCAAGCCCCACCAGCCCAGTGCACTTGCCCACCAGCCCGGAGTGGCAGGGACCACCTGGGAGAGGCAGGCTGTGGGGCATCTGGGCACCTCAGCACCTGTGGCCCTGGGGATCTGGGAGGTACAAGGTGCCCCCAGTAGGCAAATGATGTGACCAGCTGCAGGCACAGCACAAGTGGACAGGATCCCTCTCGGGCCCGAGCTGGCAGCAGGGCCGGGTGGCTTCACAGGGAGATCCAAGGTGCATGGGCTCCAACAGCTGACCCACTCCAACAGCTCCCACTCTTTCCCACCCTTCTCCTCCTCCTCCCCCTGCCTGTCCCCTCCACTCCCTCACCCCTGCGTCTCTTCCAGGGGTGAATACTGGGGTCCAGAGGGTGGAGAACTGAGGGAGCGACTTCCACCTGCAGAGGGTGCGGAGGAGTCACGCTGCCCGGCTCTGACCCTCGCAGCCCCCCTGTCTCCAGCACTGCAGCCTCTGTCTTGGGGGCAGCCAGCACAGACCCCTCCCCCTGCCCCCACTGGGGCCTCCCTCAGCCAGGACCTGGGCGGACAGAGCCACGGAGCCCTGGGGAGTTGAGGGTGCATTTCTTTCTTTTCTTTCTTTTGAGAAAGAGTCTCGCTTTGTTGCCCAGGCTAGAGTGAGTGGCGTGCCGTGGCATCAGCCCAACTCACAGCAACCTCAATCTCCTGGGCTCAAGTGATCCTCCTGCCTCAGCCTCCCGAGTAGCTGGGACTACAGGCATGCACCACCATGCCCGGCTCATTTTTTCTATATATATATTAGTTGGCCAATTAATTTCTATTTATAGTAGAGATGGGGTCTCGCTCTGGCTCAGGCTGGTTTTGAACTCCTGACCTCGAGCAATCCACCGGCCTCAGGCTCCCAGAGTGCTAGCATTACAGACATGAGCCACCGCGCTCAGCCTGGAGGGTGCATTTCTGTGGGGCTCCCCTTACCCCCACCTGCTCCAGCCCCCCTCCCGTGGGACTCTGTAAGAAGGGCCCAATTCCTGGGAAGATGAGATTCATGGGAGGCAGGTGTCTGCCTCCTCGCCCACCCCAGACACTTGGAGGTGGGGGCCTGGCTGAGAGGACTGAGCCCTGGAGGGGAGGGGAGGGAGTGATGGCTGGGGACAAGGCCCCTGAGTCTCCAGGCCTGGCGTCTGCGCCCACCTGGTCAACCGGCACGTATCCCAGTAGCTGGGGACAGCCAGGGACCATCTGCCCCTCAAGGGCACCCTGCACCTTTGCTAGGACGAGGGTTGCGAATGGCTGGTGTCAAGTTTCATCTGGGAAGGGGTCCCCTCCCTGACCCCGCCATAGGTCTCTCTGTCCAGCTGGGGACTTGGTCTAAGGCTGGCTGAGTCTGCATCTCAGGAAGGGAGGACTGGGCCTGGGTTGGGGAGCTGCTCCTCTGGCCGGAAGCACTTCTGGAAACAGAGATGGCCTCTGGGCTCTTATCTGAGGCTGAACAAAATACACCCTAGGGGTGCGGTGAGCTGGGCTTCCTGAAACAGCTGGAAGCCGCTAGGGTGGGGCCAGAGCCAGGCGGGGGGAGGCAAGTTCTCCCTCTGGGGAGGCGGCCTCGCTGCACAGGGGGTCCAACACCTGCCCCCACCCCAGGAAGCTGAGGCCTGGAGCTGGTCTCTGCCCTCTGAAGGGGGGTGGGTGGGTCTGGCAACAGCTTCTCATCCCAGCACCCCCAGTCTCCGCGCGGGCAGGCAGCCCTGAGAGCCGCGCCGCCCCCACCTCCTACCCCAACCCCCTGGTGGGAGCCTCCGCACACCCACGCGTGGGCCCCGCCGGCCGTGCCGGGGCTCTGCACGCGTCCATCTCAGCGTGGAGCTGCCCTGCCCGCTGGAGACCCTCCCAGAGCCCGAGCGTGGGGCCGCCCTGAGGGGAATCCCCCGCGCCCAGCGCTGACGCCCGGGCCGATGCGCGAGGAGTTTCCGCGCTGAGTCAGCCCCGCTGCGGTACCTGCGCGCGGGCGGGCCCGGGGCTTTCTGGGGAAGATCCGCCAGCAGCGCCCTCCCGTCGGGGCGGGGCCGCCCGGCACCAGGAGGGAGCAGGAGGAGGGGGGAGGGGGAGGGGAGTGGGGGTGGGCGGGGGCGGCCGCCGTGCGCGAGCAGGTCCCGGGCGCGTTTGGTTCTGTCTTCTCCTCTCGGGGCCTCTTCCCTGAACACCTGCGCAGGCTTGGCGGGCACCGACTGCCTCTCTGTCCCCAGTCCCGCCCCGCCAGGCATTTTCTTATCAATGAGCTAATTTTGTGTCTTACCCTCCAGGAGCAGGCAGAGCCCGAGCTCGCCTGATGAAGTGTTTCTCACAGGAGTAAAGTCTTTTTTGTTTTGGAGACAGAGTCTCACTCTGTTGCCCAGGCTAGAGTGAGTGCCATGGCGTCAGCCTAGCTCACAGCAACCTCAGACTCCTGGGCTCAAGCGATCCTCCTGCCTCAGCCTCCGGAGTAGCTGGGACTACAGGCATGTGCCACCACGATCAGCTAATTTTTTCTATTTTGAGTAAAGATGGGGTCTCGCTCAGGCTGGTCTCCAACTCATGACCTCAAGGGATCCTCCTGTCTCAGCCTCCCAGAGTGCTGGGATTCCAGGCGTGAGCCACCATGCCCAGCCAGGAGTAAAGTCTTGAATGAGATATGGAGGCCCCTCCTCCCGGGAGTAGGAGGCACTGCCTACCACCCACCGCCCAGCACATTCCCAGCGGCACTGCCTGGTCTTGCTCCTCACTTTCTGGGTCCCACAGAAGTGGCGCCCTCTTTTCCACTGACCTGCTGTGAGCTGTGCCCACTGCCCTCTGCCCAGGGCGTGCTGGGGACTAGGGGGATGAAGGCTGCTGGGACAAGGGGACATCATGGGGACGGGGCATTGGGGCCAAGGCCAGGTGGCCAGGAGGGTGCTGCTGAGACCGACCTCCCTTCACTTGTCCCTGCGGGGCTGTGCCAGCAGCCCCTGTCAGAGCCAGGAGCCAGTCAGGGCCAGAAGGCTGGGAGGCTGTTCCCTGGGCGGGGCCCCAGAAAGTGCGAGGTGTGGAAGCTGACCGAGCCCTGGGCTCTGGGCAGGGAGGCAAGAGCAGGAGCCTGAAAGGCCGGCAGGCTGTGTGGCCAGAAAGCAGAGTCTCCAGGCTGTCCTGAGTGGTGGAGGCCCCGGGACCACAGGCCCAGAACTCAGCTGTCCCCATGTGTGCTGGGCAGACGGTCAGGGGAAGGGCTTGGACACAGAAGTCCCGAAGGCCGGTGTCTAGCGCCTCTCCCTCCCCTAGGAAGCCCACCGAGTCCCATGGTCCCCAACGAGTGCTGTGCCCAGGACTGGAGTGGGCCCCGGCTGTGCCCCACACCCCCCAGAACTGGGAGCTCCAAAGATGGCCCTTCCCCCTGTGGAGGGGACCATGGCCACAGTGGGCATGGCCCTGGGCTCCCTGTCCCCACCGGTCCCCAGTATACGTCCACCCATGTCACTGAACAAGTGTTTATTAGACACCACCTGCAGCCAGGTCCTGTGCTGCGTGCCTCCAGGCAGGGCCCCGTCCTGGGGCTGAGGGGCCCACAGACCCTACCCCGGCAGGGCCAGCGATGGGGGGAGGCAACCACGGCTGCATCTGTCCCTCCTGCAGGGCCCAGCCACAGCCACTGCCCTTCTGCACGGTCTGGGGGCTCGTCCCAGTCTCCATCCTGCACCCACTTCTGCCGTCAGGGGAGCAGGGCCAGGCCCAGAGCAGGACACGGAACTCCTGCGCCCAGGCTCAGCCTAGGCGAGCTCCCGGAGAGGGTCCGGCTCGGGCTCCGGCTGCTGGAGAACGTGAGACCGGCCAGGCTCACACCCACAGGTCTCCCGACCGGCCCTTGTCCTCTGCCAGCTGCTCTCCCCGCTCCTCCTCAGGGAACTGGCAGCTGCAGGCGTCCTCTGCCGGCGGCGGCGCCTCCAGGAGCAGCTGGGTCTCTGCAAAGGGCTGCGGTCAGCGGGCGGCCAGGGGCTCACCTCCCCCCGGGCACAACTGCACCACTGACCTCGGGGCCACGCGTACTCCCTTCTCAGCTGACAGACATGCAGCCCGAGCTGGGCCATGGTCAGGACGAGGATGCAGGTGGCCACAGCAAGGAGCACCAGGGCCAGTGGGGCACGAGGCTCTGCGGGGAGCAGCTCCAGGGTGCACACGGCATTGTGGGTCTTGTTCCCGGGGAACGTGGTGAGGAACCCAAACTGGGAGCAGCTGGGACGCACGGACACAGACTCGGTCAGCCCCCGACCGCCCAAGCAGCCCTCCTGGCGGGCCGCTGCTCTCCAGGCCGTTTGCAGGGGCGCCACACTGGGAGGGACAGGGCGGGCTGCCCTCGGCCGCCCGGCCACCAGAAGGCCCCCCGAGACTCACTCTGCCCACGGCTTGCAGCGGCCCTCTCGGCCCCCGGAGAAAGTCCCCGAGTCACAGTCAACACACTGGAAGCCAAAAATGATTTCCCCTGGGGACAGACGGACAGACAGGCTGTGGGGGTTGTGACGATGGATGAGGAGGGGTCAGGTGAGGACAGGGGTCTGTCTGGGGGCGGGGTCCATAGAAGAATGGCCTCACACTGTCCATTCAGCAGAGGTCTCCAACGCCCACGGTACCCCGGCCCTTGGTAAGTTGGTGCCACGTCTGCCAGCTCCAGGACCGGTGTTGGTGTGGGACGCAGACTGGGGCACAGGGGAGGTTCCGGCAGAAGGGGGTGCCTGCGGGAGCCAGGCCACGCCCCAGGCTTGGTGCAGCAGGGTGGAGGGCGGAGTCTGGGGAGGGTCTTGGGGAGAGGGTGACCCCACACCCTGCCCCTCCCACCCCCCCAGGAGTCTATCCCCAGACCCCAGATTGGACTCCTGGGGACAGAGGGCAGGCTCCATCCAGCTGTTCCCGTGCAGATGGGCAGGACAGCAGAGCCAGGGCCCGAGAGCCAGGCCGCCCCTGGACGCCACGGCCCTCCCAGCCAGGCCCGAGCTCCAGACAGAGAAGCCCAGGTCGTGAGCGGAGAGGACGCACAGCTGCCCGCCAGCTTTGCCGGTGGCCTGCCCAGCCGTGCTGGGCCCAGGACACTGTGCCCACACCCCCCAGACACTGCTCCCCGAGCTCCAGCTCGGAGCGCCCCACACCCTTGCTCAAAGCCCCGGCCCCTGGGGACTCACCGTGGGGCTGCGCCCTCTGGCCCGGCGGGCAGGGGTAGTGCTTGCAGGTCTTGCACTGAGGGTCTCCACAGTGGAATTCGGGCTGGACACATGTGCAGTCCCACTCGGAGCAGCCCTGCTGGCCTGGGCAGGGACAGGCCAGCTCTCAGCAGCCAGGCAAGCATGCCCTCCAGGGCTCCTCCATCCCTCAGGTGGGGGGTGTGGGGGTGTCAGGTCCCCACCCTCAGCCAGCCCCAGGGGCAGAAAGAACCGGGGTAAGCACCCGTGGCTTTGCCCAGCTTCTCAGCCCTGTGGCCTGGCTGCCCCGCCCCAGTGGCTGTGACCTCCCTGTGACCGGATGCCAGTCCCTGCTGGGGCTTCCTGAGGACCCTGGGCCTGGGCCTACACCCCCCCAACTTTCTACCCTGCACAGCCCCCTTGAGCCCATCAGCACCTGGGTGGCCACCTGCCGTCCACTGCACCAGCCACAGTGAGACAGGGATCCCCAGAGCACCCTCTTCCCACCCCCAGGCCTGGCAGGAAGAAGCTCCGGGCGTCTTCCTCATTCTGGCTGCCCCTGACTCACCCCCGGCTGCCCCTGGGGGTAGAAAGGGGTGCTGGGCCCCCACGCTGGGCAGGAGGTGGCCTTCATGGTGGCCAAGGACTCCCTCGCCCGCTCAGCAGGGCTCCGGCAGCCCTGCCCCACCTGGGATCCCACCCCTTTGGAGCGACTCCCTCCTCCGCCCCTGCTCCCTACCGCGGTCCCCTGGTCGCGATCCTGCCTCGGTCCGGGTCACCCCGGCTGTTTGTCCCACGGACCGCCGCCGCTGCCCCGCGCCCACCCTCCCCAGGTGAAAGCCGCCAAGGCTGAATGGGGAGGGACCGCGCGCAGCCCCCGCCGGTCCGCGCCCCGGGGCCGCGTCTTACCCGAGGTGCAGGAGCGGCAGCAGCGCCGGTCTGTCCCGACCCCGCGCAGGAGGCGGCCGGCCCCGCAGCTGGGGCCCCCGGTGGGGGGCTGGCCCAGGCCCAGCGCGCAGAGCAGCGCCACCCCGCACAGGGCCCTCCGCGCGCCCACCGAGCCCATAGCGCCAGCGACGAACCGCGCCCCGCGGACCTTAAGAGGCCCGGCGCGCACACGCCCCGCCCCCGCCGCAATTCCAACCCGGATTTAAATTTGCCCCAGATGGGCGTGGGGACGGGGGTGTGAGTGCTGCGGACAGAGCACGGTGGAGGCTCGGAAATGCTTTCTATGCAAAATCTGTGGTCACAGCGGTGGCCCCCCGGATCCAGGGTGGGTTGAGGGGCTGTCTTTCCCCGAGCCCCTCCACCTCCAGCTTCCTCAGGGGTGCCCCGGCAGGCGTTGCTGCTTTCCAGGGGGGTGGGATGAAGTTGCTCTTTTCCTGAGAAGTCTCCAGAAGCCCTGGCTACACCCATGAAGCCCCAGCTCGGGGTGGGGGGGGGCCCTGAAGGGGGGATCAGGACAAGCACCCCCCACTCAGCCCACCGGGCCAGGCTGCAGATGGGACGGGCGCCCACACTCCTGCCTGTGGGTGCAGCCCCGTGGGCACCAGCCCTGCTGCTCGGAGCTCCCAGGGGTCCCCCCAGCTCTCAGCACCTGGGCAGGGAGGGAGCGCTCAGACCGTGCAGGGCGGGAAAGGGTCCCCAGGGTGGGCTGCCGTCCAGGCTGCCCAGGGGCTCAGAGAGAGGGGACAGCCAGCCATGACCAGGCAGCCTCCTTGGGGGCCCTGGAGGTCTCTGTCAGCCCCTAGACCGGGAGGTCGGTCTGAGCGTTTGAACAGAAAGAGAAGCCACAAGACCACACCTAGACGCCAGGTAAAGGTGTCCGGGGAGGAGAACCGGAGCAGGCTGGACCTTGCCCCTGCCCATCGGAAAGACCTAAGAGGTCTGCACCAGCACGGGACCACCCCCCCACCCCCCGTTGTGGTGAACACCTGGTGCACTGCGGCCTAAGAAGGTAGGACACGTCCTCTGTAAATGATGCTTATCAGGCCTGGCGTGTCAGTTGGTCCTTCCGGAAGTATGGGCAGAGTCAGGAGGACAGTGGTTTAGGGGGCGCAGGGGCAGGAGCTGACACCTTGACCAGCCCGTGAGCAGCTTCCTGCGGGGTGTCCCCCGGGGGGTCCCTGGTGCTGCAGGGACCTGAGTCCCTGGGCTCAGAAGGGCAGGCGTCCACCAGCAGGGCTGCGGCCACGTGTGAGCACAGACATCAGAGTTCCCAGGGCTGGTGAGCAGGGGCCTCCGGGGGAAGAGACATCCGTGACTGGGAGCCCACATCTGCCTTCCTGTCCTGTTCGCTCCGGAAGACCCCTCCTGGGCACCCTCCTCCTCTGCAGCTCTTGGCGAATGAGTGGTTTCATGGGGCCATAGAAGATTTTTATCAGCTCGTCTGTATTTTCCAGTATTTTGTGAGTAACTCATCCTATGTTTGCATCTCTTGTCTCGGATGACACAAGCGGCACGTGTGCACGCAGTGGAGCGTCCCACAGGACCGGGGGGATGCTGGGTGGAGAGCCGGTCAGCACCACACGGCAGGGCTGGGCAGGGGGCGGGAGCCCTCTAGCCCAGGCAGGGCTTGGGGTGGAGCCAGTCCAGGAGCTTTCTGCAGAGACAGGTGTCGGGTGCAGGGGGCGTGGCAGGGGGCGGGAAGGGGGCGTGGGCTTAGGGACAGCATAGAAGCGGAGAGGAGGTGACCCATGTCTGTCTGGGGGCAGGGGCAGCAGTGCCCTGGCTGAGGAAAGGCACCAGGTGGCCTGGGGTGGAGGGCTATGCCCAGCGGGGAGGAGGTGGTGGGTGTGCCGGCGAAGTTTAGGGAGAAGGCCCCTTTCCCATTTCGCATGACCTTCGACCTTCTGGGACCCTGGCCACCTGTCCCCACCCACCTCCAGGCCCTCCTCCACGCCCGGCCTCCCGCCCTCCCCAGAGGCTGCTCTCGCGGTACGGATCTGTGCCCCGTTGCCCCCACCACGCAGGGGCTGCCCGTGGTCTCGTTTGCAGCAGGGTGGACGGCAGGACGGCCCTGCCTGCCTTTTGCAGGTTCGTGGGGAAGAGAAAGAAGGCAGATGGGCGGAGTCTGGGGCCACCCGAGGTCAGGGACGGGCTCGCTGTGGCTACAAGTGACCCTGCCCCATGCAGAGAGTGGGCCCCTTTCCCTGCCCTGCCAGCAGTGGTGGGAGAGGCGAGTCTTGCCAGAGTGCTGGACAGAAGGAAGGGCTGGCCCCAGGGACACTGAGCAGGGCGCTGCCAGGACTAGGCTGTGTGGTGCCGACAGCCGCTGGGCCAGGTGGCCCCAGGGCACAGAGGCCGGCTGAGGGGCTGCTCCCACTGCCCAGCTCCAGCACCCAGGTCTGATGGAGAAAGTCCTGGCCTGGCTCTGCTTTTCTGCTCACGCGTTGGGGTGACACCTTTTAGCACATCAGGGTGTTTATCCTGGACCCTAATAGCTCTTAAGCACTTTACAGACATCCCACCCCCTCCAGGCTCTCCGTGTGGGACACACACATCCTGGTCCATCTTTTTTTGTGTGTGTGTGTGAGACAGAGTCTCACTCTGTTGCCTGGGTTAGAGTGCTGTGGCGTCAGCCTAGCTCACAGCAACCTGTAACTCCTGGGCTCAAGTGATCCTCCTGCCTCAGCCTCCTGAGTAGCTGGGACGATAGACATGTGCCACTGTGCCCGGCTAATTTTTTTCTATTTTTGGTAGAGACAGGGTCTTGCTCTTGCTCAGGCTGGTCTCAAACTCCTGAGCTAAAAGGATCCACCCACCTCGGCCTCCCAGAGTGCTGGGATTACAGGCGTGAGCCACTGCGCCCGGCCTCTGCTCCTGTTCTCTGAGCTGCTGCCTCTAGGGGACTTGTGCTCTGGGTCCAGCACTACACCTGTGCACCTGTGCACCTGTACACCTGTGCACCTGTGCTGCTGAGAGGACCCCGTGTAGCCAGGGCAGCTCCAGGGCCTCGGGGCTTCAGCCTGGGGTCCCGTCCACCATCCTTCCCTCAGTGCTGAGTTGGTGCCCGATGGTGGGCCCATCCGAATACGCTGCAGCTCATTTTGGCAGATATTTGGGTTTTCCCCCACTGAGTCCCATGGACACCCTTGTTCATGTCCCAGGCACTGGCTCCTGTGGGGTGAATGCCCAGGAGCAGACTGGCTGTGTCCACAGTGGACAGAAGGTTCGCTCCATCAGAAACCTCATCTTCCAAAGTGGCTGTCCTGCCAGACACCTCCACTGCAGGGACACAGGGGACGGTGCTGTCCCCTGGGACTCCCAGGGTGGCCCCCAGCGGGGGTCCTGGGGCCACCCTCCACGAGGTGTCGCAGGGTGTGGGGTGTGGGGGGGCAGAGAAAGAAGGAGCAGGTTCGAGTGTTCCCTCCCCCAAGTACACAAGGGGCCCCTGTGGCGACCAGGTTGCCGGGTGCCCACCTGCCCTCAGCAGCACCTGGGCCCCTCCCCCCTCAGCTGCGTCCCAGCCCAGGCTCTAGGATCCTGGAGCCGCAGGTACGTGTCTGCACAACCCACACCTTCACCAGGGGCTCTTCAGCAGGTCCCCAGCCCACCCCAAGGGGCCGGTCTCCAAGCATCTCCTGCAAGCCCTGGTCCCCACCCGGCCCCAGTCCACTCATGCCCAGTCAGAGATGCGCGTCTGCCAGCGTGTTTATTGGGGCGCTGCCCGGGCGGGGAGTATGCACAACATACGTAGCAGAGCCCAGGAGCCCGCCCAGGCGCACCTAGAACGGAGCGGCGGGCCTAGGTCCGGTGGTGGGCGCACGGCGGCGCGGGGGCAGGTGTGGCAGCCTGAACCTGGGGTGCCCCCTCTGTCCCCCACGGCCTCACGGACCCGCTGGGGCCCCACCTGGGAGGGGTGCGAGCCCCCCCAGCGGACACGGCTCAGATCTTGGCCAGGGAGGAGTGTGCGTCGGCCTGCTCCTCTTGGATGGGCTTCCGGAAGCTGTTTCTCCCTGGGGAGGAGGGAAGAGGGAGGGATGGGGGGTGTGGGTAGGGGTCGCCGCACTCCTGGGGTAGTCAAGGCTGGGACCTCGGCAGGCACTCACCAGGGCCCTTCGGGGCGTCCGGGGGTGTCCTCCAGGCCCTTCGGTGCAGGTGCAGGGCCAGCAGCGCGGCCAGGGGGGCCAGCACCCCCAGGCCCAGGCCCAGGCCCAGGATGGCGGCAAGCACAGAGCCTGCGGGAAGGAGGCCCGGTGTGGTCAGAGGGCAGCCCTCCCAGCCTCCCCCACTCCCCGCCTCCCAGCTGGGGTCGGGCCAGGGCCCCTTACCCCTGGGGGCCACCAAGGGGGGTGTGGAGGGCCCCTGTGACGTCCCAGGCCTGGCCACGGTGGGCTGGGCAGTGATGGGCCTGGCGGGGGGGCGCTGGGTCTCCCGGGACGGTGTGGGCGGGGGGCTCCTGTCCTCACAGACGGCATCTGAGCTGTTGCTGGCCGGCCGCAGAGTGCGCCTCCCCGCCGCGGTGCAGCTTCAGGAAGGCAGGGGTGACAGTCAGGCCCGAGACCCCAGGGACACGACAGGGGTCAGCCGCAGGGACTGTCCGCCTCAGACCCCAGGCAAAGGCGGCCGAGGACCCTGTGCAGGCCCCGGGTCCCCCACCCTGCAGAGGTCTCCAAGGCCACATGGCCTTCCTGCACCCCATGCCCTTGCCCCTGCCCCAGCCCCCCGAGTCCCCGCGGCCTCTGTGCTCCCGAACCTGGGATGGGAGCCCTGGGGGGGGCCCCAACTGCAGACAAGTGAGGGTCTCATACATGGTCCCAGGCCTGGGCTGGCGTCCCGCACGCCCCAGTCCACCCGCGGGGAGGGGCTGGCACCGCAGAGAACAAGGGTGGGGTTGGCCATCGGGACCGGGCCCCAGAGCCCCCCAATCTGTGCCCCCCCCCCGCCCTGCCCTGGGCCACGCACTCACTTGGTCCAGGGCTTGCAGGCTTGGTTGTCACCTGGGGAGAAGTGGCCTGGGGGGCACGGGGCGCAGTCTGCAACAGAGCAGGACAGGCTCAGCCGCCTGCGGCCAGCGGCCCTCACTCTGGGGGTGAGTGGGCGCTCTCCCTGGCCGGCCGTGGCTGGGCTTGGCCCCTGGAGCCTTCCCTGCCCAGGTTCTGCCGCAGGCCCAGCCCCAGGGGCTGAGCTGGGAGCCCGTCCCGGTGACGCAGGGGAGGCGCCGGCCTGTGACATGGGATTGAAGGCCGTCTGCGCCACAGAGAGGCCCCGGCTCTTCCCTGGGACTGGGGTATCCCCACCCCCACCCCACCACCCCAAGGCTCACCAACTCCGTGCTCGTAGCCGCCCAGGGGCTGGGTGCCGGCGCGGCAGCGGCACAGGGTGTCCTGCGTGGCTGAGCACCTCTGCCTGGGCTCACTCCCGCTTCCTGCGCAGGGGAGGGGAGGCGTCAGGCAGGCGCAGCACAGGCACCCAAGACCCGGGCGCCCCCGCCCCCCACTGGGGTCCTCCCCCTGGACGGCCTGTGGCACCCAGCCGCCCCCCACCAGCCTGCAGCTGGGCCCTCCTCGAAGCCCGGCTCCCGGCCTCCCCACCCGGCCACGCGGCAAGGCCACGTGAACAATGTTCTTCACGCCGACTCCACGTGGTCTCAGCTGAGCCTCAGCCCCCGAGGAGGGATGTGCCCGGGAGGCGCTTGGCCCCCTGTGGTTTGGGGTTTGCTCCCGCGGCTGTGGGGGGCCCGTGCAGCCTCAGGGCGCCGCGGTTGCCCCACCGCTGGTGCGGGGCGGGGAGGGGCGGGAGGGTGCCTCACGCTGGTTGCACACGGTGCAGAGCTTGCAGGGCCCATAGTTGACGGCCTCGTTGTAGAAGCCGGGCTTGCACGGCTGGCACACGGTGTCCCGGGAGCCGTGGCAGCGGCTCACCATCCCGTTGCCTGTAGCGGAGGCCGGGAGGTACGGTCAGCAGCCGGGCCGGCCCGCCGACTGGGCTGACTTCTCGGGGCCGTGGCAGGGCCCTTGCCCCCTCCAGGACCAGCTCTGCGGCTGCCCACGGCCCCAGGCCTGGGTCCAGGTCCCCTGGAGCAGCCCCGCAGAGCCCCCCCTCCCCACCCCCAGGGCTGGCCTCACCTGGCTGGCACTCGCGGCAGCACCGGCCGCCGTGGGGGTACGTGTCCCCGGGGCAGTTGAGCCCGGCCGTGGCGCCCAGCAGCAGCGCCAGGAGCAGCAGGACCGAGCCCGGCGCGTCAGACCCCGGCTGCCGAACCCCCACACACATCCTCGTCTCCGCCGAGCACGAGTCGGGGTTTTTCCTTGCAGGATGTGGCTATAAGGGCTGTGGGAGGGGAGGGGAGGGGCGGCAGGGCAGGAGGAGCAGGAAGTGGCCCCAGGCAGGCTGGCCACCCCAACCCCAGCTGGCTGCAGAAAGTGGCCTGTCTGGGGTCCTCCCAGCCACGGGCTTCTGTCCTGCCCTGCGCCCCAGCCGCACACGCAGACCCCAGGCCACCCGCAGCCAGGCCAGGCCCCGAGGCCCTCTGGGCTGTGCCCACCGCACACCAAGGATGCCTCCTGCTCCACCCGGCCGGGTGCCCCGCCCCGCCCAGCCTGCCCGTGCTTCCCAGCCTGAGTGCTCCTAGGGACTCCTTCGAGGCTCACTCTCCCACCGCCACTCATCTCCTCAGCAAAAAGGTGCACAGAGCACATGGGTAAACTGAGGCACAAGTCAGCAAGGCCCCTCCCCCCAGTCTGGACCTTTGGGGGGGTCTCTTCAGGTATCTAAGAGTAGCTCAGACTCAGAGTGGTCACCAGGCGCCTGGTGACCAGGCCCACACTGAGCACGTACACGTGTGCGTGGCTGTGTGCACGCGTGTGCGTGTGCATCTCGAGCAGCCTAGTGTGCCTGAGCAGGGCAGGTGTTTATGGGCTGATCTGTGTCCCCCCAAATCCACATGGAAGCCCTAACCCACAGTGTGGCCTCGCTTGGAGACGGGGCCTCTAAGGAGGCGACAAAGGTCAGAGGAGGGCGTGAGGCCGTGCCAATGCAGCTGAGCACACGTGTGTACACGCCATGCACACACAACTCTGCCCTGACCACACGGTCACCCCGAGGAAGGGCTTGGGCCTGGACACGGGGGGCCTGGAGTGTCCCTTTTGCACCTTCTGCCTGGTGGCCATGACACGATTATTTAGAAGTCAACTTCGGCAGTTGCAAGTGGAGAGGCCCCTCCCAGCAGGGTGAGCGGCTGGAAATCCCCTCCCGCCAGGAACGCAGGTAAGAGAGGTGCCTCTCCTCAGCCCACCTGCGGGGAAGTCCCCAGCAGAGGCTCTGCAGGGGGAGGTAGGGCAGGAGGCGGCTCCCCAGCCCGGCCACCCTCCCCAAGCCCCCAATGTAGAGGAGGGCCCCGGGGGCAGCAGGGGCTCCGAGCACCCCAGACAACGCCTACATGTGAGCGACCCACCGGGTGGGCAGACGAGGAAACTTCTGGCATTTTCTGGAAGGTTGGATCCAGCTCTTAAACCTCGTCTCCCACGGATAGTGAGAAAAATCTCGCATTTGCAAGTGGTTCCTCTGAGGTTCAGATCAGCGGGGGGTCTTGGTGGCACCACTCCACTCCGGGGCTCCCCCTTCCTCCCTGGGGGCTCACGTGGGGGCCTCTCTGCTGCCCGAGGCCACACACACTTGGCTGAGGGGCCGCGTCTGTTACAGGTGACCAGGGATGACAGAGGCCTGAGCCTCACCTGCACCCCAGACCACTCTACAGGGGGCCCCTGGGCTGCACCTTCTCCCACGGGAAGCTGTCCTGGGTGGCAGGTCACAGGTCAGAGGTGTCAGTAGGGGAAAGTCTTGCTGTGTCCACTGAGCTGGGGACACTCACCCAGGGCTCGGGGTCCCGGGCAGACCGCCACAGCGCCTACAGGAGCTGGACGCCCCGGGGCTGGGCTCCCCCCTCAGCAGTGGCGTCACAGGAGAGCTGCTGTCACCCCGGCTGTGCACCCAGCGTGGCCTCAGCTCACACGGCCACCGCGGTGGTGCGTCCCCTTGGGACAGCACACAACGCAGTGACCCTCCGGCACAGCCCATGGTCACAAGAGCTGGGAGGGGAGCCCACAGCAGGGACTGCAGGGACCTTCCCCCCACCGGCACCCCAGCCGTGGCTCTGAGGAGCCCTGCAGGAAGCCCCACACTGCTAGCACGTGGGTCACGTGGCAGGCAGAGGAGGGGGTGCTCCTGGGAGTCCCGAGTTCCTGCCTGGAGAGCTGGGACACAGACCCTGGGCCGTCACTGCCACACCGAGCTGTCCTCACACCCCGTTCTCTGGCCCTGACTTCACACGCCCAGCCCAGACCCCCAACTCGACCCGCCCGCCTGCCTGCGGCCCCCGCCCCTTCTCATAAACTCGGCAGCCCCCCAGGGCCCCCTACGGCAACCGCCAGGTCCGGACGGGAGGATCAGGCGCAAGGGTGCTCGGCGAGAGCCATGAGCCCTCTGTGTTAGCCAGACTGGCCACCTCAAATGGAAGCCACCTGGCCACAAATGTTCCAGATTTTGTTTTGTGTTTTATTTTCACCGATCGAAGCTGAGAGAAAAAGACAACTATGTTTCAAAGTAAGCAATGTGATTCCTGTTACAGCAAATATTTGCATTTTCTCAGGGTGGTTCTGACGTGCCAGGGAGCACCCCACCCGGGACACACCCAGCCCTGGGAAGGAGCAGGCGTCCTCCTCTGAACCTCTGGCCGCTCCTCTCCAGCTCAGCACACCTGGTTACAGTTAATCTGTTTTCAGGGAAACGGCACGAGGCGCGTTAGCCCCAGGGCCCTTGAAGGGGCCCAGCTGGGGGCGTCCTGCCCTGATGTGGTCGGGGCCTTCGGCAGAGTGACCCTGAGCAGTTCTCAGAAGCGAGATGCAGCGATTTCAGGGGATCGCAGGACAGAGACGCTGCTGAGCGCTGCGCTGCTGCGGCCACACGACTCGGGGCGGGCCGGCGGCCTGCAGCAGCTCATCCGCAAGGGACCGGGCGCTGCCGCGTGAGGGCAGCAGGAGGGAGGGCGGCTCCGGACAGCGCAGCACAGAGGCACCTCCCTCATGGGGTGTGCCGGGTCAGGAAGGAGCCAGGGGCCGGCGGCTCAGAACTCCTCGTGCACGTTGCGGGCATAGTCCATCAGCTTGCTGCCCGTGAAGAACTCGCTGTACTTGAGGACCTCCTCGGGCTCCAGGTGGTGGTTCTGGTTCTCGTCCGCGATGGCGATCATCTGCTTGGCCTCGTTGAGGGCGTTGTACTCGTTCATGGGGTCCATGTAGTTCTGCAGCGGGCGCCAGGCGTGGGTCAGCCGCCCTCCACGCCCACTCGGCCACCAAGGCCCGCCAGGTGGGGCTCCTGGGGGCATCTCATCCCTGTTCCTCACCAGGTCCCCAACCTGCACCCCGTGAACGTGAAGGACCCTGCTCAGCCCAACCCAGCTGTCCCCACTTCGGGCCGTGGCTACGAGGGACACCGGTCTATGTGAGCAGTGGCTCTGACACCATCCCCACCCGCAGAAAGGGATTTCTGGTGAAAACAACCCATGGGCTGCAGGATGGAAATGTGGATGCATTCTGGAATGTTCCAGAAGGGAGACGCCATGCATGGGAAGGACACAGGGCAGGGAGAAGCTAAGGCCTGCCCAGGGCCAACAGAGGTCACAGGGACTGAATCGGCCACTGGGCAGGGAGGGCCAGGCCGGCTCCGGGGCTGACCCTGGCGGGATCCCTAAGCCCCGCCTGCCCTGGGCCGTCAGCAGGGTGAGAAGATTCTGGCGTAAAACGCAATGACTCATTTGGCAGCAGGAGAAAAACAAGCCCCAAACTCAATACCAGTGAAAACGCTTCAGAGGAAGGTTGTGGATTCCAACCCACGAGTGACAGAGGCAGCCACGCCCACGCCCCCATGCGTGGCCTCTGAAGCCCAGAGGTCGCTTCAGAACCCATCCACCCTGAGTGTTCCCGCCCGGCCCCGTGAAAAAGGAGCAGCAGCGTCCCCCACACCTCCCACGGACGCACCCGGAGCCGGCCAAGGCAGGCACAGAGGACGCTGCGCCTTCCGCGTGTCCGGGAGCCCGTGGTCGGACACCGCTGAGTGAAGGACCCGGTGACCCGCCAGACCCCGCGGCGGAGCTGCCTCCCGGGTGAGGTGGGAGCCCAGGCGGCTCCCCTTAAAGGCAGCCCAGGCTCCCCCAGAGGCCCCAGGGCCCGACGCCGGGGACGCCCCGCACCGCAGCACCTACCTCAAGCTCCTCAGGGGTCACGATCCCGTCGTGGTTGGAGTCGATCAGCTCCTCGAACTCTCTCTTCCTATCCCGCACCCAGTTGTCATCCACGTCCTGGCCCTGCTGGTTCTCCACGGTGCCCACGGGCAGCGAGATGAACTCGGGCAGGGACAGCTGCTTGTCGCCATCCTGGTCTGCGGGGCGGGGGATGGGACCTCGAGTGAGACGCCCGAAGGCCGTGCGCCCGTGAGGGTTAGCCCAAACCTAGCAGGTGCCCCCTGCCGTGGGGACAGGCCTCACCCAGGTCCCGGACAATCTCCTTGACCATGAACTTGAGCATGCCCCGGCTATGCTCCGGGTGTAGGAACGACAGGAACTCGTCCTCGGTCAGCAGCAGGTCTGCGGGGGGGTTGTCCGCCTGGTACCAGCGGTCTTTCAGGTTCTCAAGAACTTCCTGTGCTGAGAAAGGCACAGCTCGTGAGCACCTTTTCAGGCAGAAAGACTGGGTACAAATCCAGAATTTCCAAGAGATGTTTTCTTAACTCAGAGGAACAGCACATAGGACACGCTATGCACACGGCCCAGGGCCCTGCTCTCTGGAGGACGGCTTGGCCTGCGGGGCAGCGCACAGATCCCCCAGACACGGCCCAGACCCCTAGAAATAGCCCAGATCCACCAGACACAGCCCAGACCCCCCAAGACACGGCCCAGACCCCCTAGACACGGCCTAGACCCCCTAGAAATAGCCCAGATCCACCAGACATGGCCCAGACCCCTAGAAATAGCCCAGATCCACCAGACACAGCCCAGACCCCCCCAAGACACGGCCCAGACCCCCTAGACACAGCCTAGACCCCCTAGAAATAGCCCAGATCCACCAGACATGGCCCAGACCCCCCAGACATGACCCAGACCCCCTAGACATGGCCTAGACCCCCTAGAAATAGCCCAGATCCACCAGACCCCCCCTAGACACGGCCCAGACCCCCTAGAAATAGCCCAGATCCACCAGACATGGCCCAGACCCCCCAGACATGACCCAGACCCCCTAGACACGGCCTAGACCCCCTAGAAATAGCCCAGATCCACCAGACCCCCCC